>JANKKB010001812.1:0-10027 GCA_026225775.1 Bursera palmeri
TGTTGTAAATATGGCTAGAAAAGACCTATCTTTTAATCCTCAATTTTCCAATTATTGACCACATGTTGACAATTATAAACGAAGAGGGAAAAATAGAAATTATTTTCATGGAAAGGGTTAATCTACTGGTAATAATGGTTCTGATATGTTCAATGAAGGAGGTCATGGTATATTCAATAGAGGATATTCTGTGAATTATGGTAATACTGTTGGTAGAAATTTTGGAATCTTAGTAACGTTAGCAGTTCACAGCCCAAATCTATTGCTGGAGGCAACACCAGACCAACCTGTTAATTGTGTGGTAAGATTGGTCATATTGGCTTGAAATGTTACCATCGATTTGATATTACATTTCAGGGAAGTCAGTTCAATTCAACAGGCCAGCCCAACTCACCTCAAGCTTTTCTAGCTGCTCCTACTCAAGTTGAAGATCAAGATTGATATCTTCACATTGGAGCCATATATCACATTACTTCATATTTAAGCAAGTTGACTGTCGCCTCTAAGTATACTGGAAATGCATCAATATAAGTTGGTAATGGTACTCTCTTACCCATCTCTCATATTAGCAATGGTTCTATTTCAATTCCTTATTCCTTTAGGTCTCTAGCCCTTCATCATATCCTACATATGCTTGCAATAAAAAATAATCTCTTGAGCATTTCCCAATTAACCAAGGATAACAACATACTCATTGAATCTTTATTACAATTCCTATGTGATTAAGGACAAGGCTGCCAAGATGTCAGTTCTGTAGGGCACTCTAAGTCAAGGCTTATATCAATTGACACAACAAGGGTCATGATCTTGCTCTCAATCAATTCAACACCTTTTGCATACTTCTCTGTTTTCTTCTCTCATCACCTATCCTCATTCAGATATCAACTCTTTTCGGCATAGAAGATTAGGGCATCCTCATTCCAAAACTCTTCAACATGTTGCTAGGACCACACATTTATTTCCTTTTTTTGTCTCTTCTACAAACATGTTTTGTAAAGCTTGTAAACATGGAAAACTTTGCCATTCTAACTATCCATACAGGCATGTAAAGTCTAATTCACCACTGGAACTTGTAATACATATGTTTACTGTTAGAACCCGGAACTCCTTATACAAGAATCCTAGTGGTGAAACATGTAAACATGATAAAATAAATTGAAAATCATGCAAATATTCATAATTTATACATAAAACATAAATTATACAAAATATTCAAATTTCATTTACAACTAAATCAAAAATACATAATTCATGTCAAGGTTCATTTCTAGACTCTCTGACAACCTTTAAGTGAGCTCCGGAATATCCCTACTCAAAGGCTGACCTCTGTTACCTGTGGAGGAAAAAGGGATAAACAACAAAGCCTCGTAAGAATTTCAACAACTATATAATTCTATAACATTTTAAAATCAATCATACATTAAGCAGATCACACAATCATAATAACATAACCGATCATTTCATTGCTTACGCTCCTATATCACTAATTTCACTATAAGAAATTTCCTCAATTCAACCATCGCAACACATGCGACATATCCACACGTCTCAATCATGTATAACTCAACCATCAATCAAAGACTATATATAGATCCTATATCTCAAACATGTTTATCTAAGGATCCTCTAGTATCTCAATACCTGCTATCAACAACTGTATTTACCCTGTCATTTCTACAATAACTCAACAATATCTACATATACCAATTTTCAATCTAGTGCTTTCCTTAGACCCCAGATCAACTGGACCTCCCAGGCCTAACACCATAATCATATCAAGGGTAGTTTCCATAGAACCCAGATCGACTGAACCTCCAAGGCCTAACACCATTATCATATCTAGGGTGTTTTCCTTAGACCCCAGATCGACTGAACCTCCAAGGCCTAACACCATAATCATATCAAGAGTGTCTTCCTTAGACCCTACATTAACTGGATCTCAAAGGCCTAACACCAATGTCATATGTAAAATTTTCCTACCTTATTACCATTGACATGTCAGATTCATATTCATACATTCTAATACCGCTTTTCTCATCAAAGCCCATCATACGACACATAATTCCACTTATAATCATATCAACAAACCACTAGTCTACATGGCCATTATCACACTTAAATCAATCCGGTCAATCTACAATACCCATACACGTGTCTAATCATATACACACATACTATCTCATTCCTTTATTATACTTACATCCTCCCTATCACTTGGTCACATCTATATCGACCATTTATCATCCATCTTCGTCACCCACAGTTACACACACACTGCCCATATCCCAATAATCTCATCATATTACACAACCGTCCGTTATCCCAATATTTACGTATGTAATACCCATGCCCATGTCGGACTCACACTCTAACTACTTAATTGCATGCGTACCATTCCGTTCAGTGACTAATCACCCATGTCTGTAAACCTGCATATGTGCATATAGCACTCTACTCAGTATTACATGTATACTACCTATAATCCATATCGCACACCCAATCATCCTATCACATATCCATCGATCTCACTACTACGTATTGTAATTCATATAGGGCTCACACCCCGGCTACTTCATCACACGCGTACGATCCAATTTCGCAACTAATCACTTATTCTCGTAACATTCGGTCATACACATATAATCCGTATCTCATCCACTACACATGCATATACATTCACGCACAGTTTGTGTCTCATACGTCCCATTACTCATGGACACACACACACCCCCCCTTTCCGTGGCTCACCCGTCTCATCACATATTCTCTCACACCTATTACCCGCATACGCGCACATACTATTCACCCATTTCCGTAAATCCATGTACCCCAATCCATAAATACACATAATATCCTATTCAAAATCACTTATACTTTCTATTTTCTATGTCACAACATTAATTTAAATCCACATGTACATTAAACCAAATTGAAAGGCATAGTCAGAAGCCCCTATGTCGATATGCGAACCACGGTTTTTGGGGCTTTTCTCTCTCCTTCTCATCCGTATTGTGAATTCCATCTGTCCAGGAGGTCTCAGATGAGTCTTTGGAGTCACGGGGCCAAAACCATGCAAAACTAACACCAAGGGTTAAACTAATATTTTACCTCAGGGGTACTATTATAAATCCATAAACTATTAGGGGTTATTCAAAAACTAACCAAATAGAGGTGGAATTGTTAACCTGAAAATCCTCAGGGGTCCTGATGGTAAAATATCATATAGGGGTCCATTTGCCCACTCCCAAAGCTATAGAGGTGTCATAAAGGGGTACAAATGTCAAAATCCAAAGTAACAGGGGGCCAAGTATTACACCCGACAGGCGTTGTTTCACGACGGACACGGGCAATGCCATCGATAACTTGGATCGATGTTCGATGACTGCCACCGATTTCATCTCGTCAAGACAAAGCAGACTACACTGGTGTCTGATTAGCACTTAAAAGTGTATATTTATTAAGAGTTTAAATCATTGTTTTTACACTTTAAGTGCTATTAATGTGNACTGTTAGGGCTGATTTTTAGCAATGCAGGCATCGGATGGTTGATCGAAGGCCATGGCTATGATTGTCTAATCAAGACGACGAAATCCCGATCGGTGGCAGCTGCAGATGACGTCGGAGGAGGGAGATCGATGAACAACGACACCAAACCGTCACGGCATTGATCAAATTGATTTCGACATCGGACAAAGAAACTGTCACTAGGGTTTTGATAGTGGTGGTGAGATGATTCCATCGCCACCGGCCATGTGACTAACTTGTTAGAAAAACAAACTATCGCAATCAGGTGGAACGATGTAATTTCCAATGAATAGGGGGTATTTCGTAGGTTTTTGAATGTTCTGGGCTACTATACCATTTATATAGTTTTTGGAATTTGAGGGTCCAAGTACAAATTCTCAAAACTTAAAAGTTCACGAATCTCATTTTTACACCCCGATATCTCAATGTTAACCAATCTTCATCTAATCCACACTCACGTGATCCTCAAAATATAAACATCGGGTATTAGAGACGAAAAATTAATGTACCCACTCAAAATATAAACATCGGGTATTAGAGACGAAAAATTAACGTACCCACATCAAATTCTTTTAGTCCCAAAACACAGAATATTCTCAAATATACCCTTATTATCCAAATATGTATGCACATGACATCATAACGTATATGTCATCCAATAAATGTCAAATACTTGTAATTTCTTGATTTCAAGTTTTAAAATCTTTCACTTACACCTAAGAACATTTCAAAAATCCCGATTACCACATTTACAGTCCTGCTTCTATTAAATATGTGGATCTTTCTACATATTATCTATTTTTGTTGATGATCATAACAAGTATCGCTGGATCTTTCCTATGAAGACTAAAGGAGAAGTTTTTTCTATTTTTAAACAATTATTGTCACTAGTGGAAAGGCAATTTAACACCACCCTCAAGAGTCTTTAATCTAACTAGCAATGAGGGTTCAGACCATTAAAACCTTAACTATAACAACTTGCATACACTTCAGGCATTCCTACCCCCATATCCATCAACAAAATGATGCTATGGAAAGAAGGCACAAGGCACAAGCATGTTGTTGACCTTCATCTTACGCTTCTTTCCTAGGTTTCTCTTCCTTTCACTTATTGGTGGCATGCCTTCCATATTGCCACTTACTTGATCAACAAGCTACCTACTCCTCTACCATAGAATCCTATTCCTTTTACCATCCTACATCACCATTAGCTTGATTACAAAGCCTTGTGAGTGTTTCATTGTGCATGTTTTCCTAATCTTCGACCTTACAATAACCACAAGCTATCATTTTATACCTCCAAATGCACATCTATTGGCTATAGCCTCTCTCACAAGGGACCTCTATCTACATTCCACTGGTAGGATTTATATTTCTCAAAGCTTTTCATTTAATAAAACATATTTTCCTTTTGCTTCAAATGGCTTTCTACATACCTCCAATCCTTCTGTATCAACTTTTTCTCCCTCAAGTTTCTAGTTCTTTCCAATGTCACTTACTATTTTATCTAACTCTCAGTTAAACACCTGAACATCCACAGTTGGGAACTCAGATTCCTTTTTATCACCTATAGTAGGTAGAAATTCACCTACTACCACCATTCCATTACTATCTTCTGATCCAGATTCTACCACTATTCTTGCTTCCTCCATTCTTAACACTCATTGTATGGTTACCAGAAGTAAAGCAGGCATTTTCAAACCTAAGACTTACCTCACTGCTTCTACACTATTGCCTACTAAACCTACCACTATCCAGCAAGCACTGGCTGATCCCAACTATGCTTTCAGATTTTCAAGCATTGCACACAAACAAAACTTAATCCTTGATTCAACCAATACCTGACATGCACATTGTAGATTGCAAATGAATTTTTCAAGTCAAACTCAACTCAAATGGCTCTCTCCAAGGGTATAAAGCCAGACTTATGGCAAAAGGTTTTCAACAGACACCGGGTGTTGATTTCTTTAAGACATTCAATCATGTGATCAAACTTTCAACACTCAGGATCATGTTCTCCTTGGCTGTCACACAGAACTGGTATATCCAACACATCGATATCAATAATGCATTTCTAAATGGAGAGTTACAGGAAACAGTTTACATGTCTCAACTAGAAGGCTTTTAGATCTTTCTTATCTTTATCATGTTTTCAAGCCTTATTAATCCCTTTATGGACTAAAGTAGGCTCGTCGAGCCTGGTTTAGCAAACCCAAGGGAGCCCTACTTTATGGCATCATCTGCAGACTCCAACTTATTTATTCATAGAACTTCCAGTGGTAACATTATCCTCCTACTACTATATGTTGATGATATTTCAGTCACAAGTTCTGATTCTACATAGCTACAGCAAGTCATACATGATCTCAATCTTCTAGTTGCTTTGAAAACCTTAGGACCAGTCAGCTATTTCCTTGATTTCAAAGTGAAGAGATTCAATACTGTAATTCACATTTCACAAAGCAAATACGCCACTAACTTGCTTAGAAAATGCAATATGCTGGAAGCAAAAAGTGTCAAATCTCCTATGGTTTCTAATAACAAGCTATCTAAAGAAGATTGTGTAATCTTTGATCATCTTAGCCTTTACAGGAGCATTATTGGAGGACTAAAATATCTAGCCATGACTAGACAAACATCTCATTTGCAGTGAATAAGCTTAGCCAATTTCTTCAATCTCCCACATTAAATCACTGGCAAGAATGTAAATGAGTTTTGGGATACATCAAAGGGACCATTTATCACGGCATTTAACTTCAGCCTATGCAATCTGTTACTTTGGTTGGATATTATGATGCTGACTGGGCTAGTTCACTTGATGACAGAAGATCAACCTCTGGGAATTGCATATACTTTGGAGGAAATCTTGTATATTGGTGTTCCAAGAAACAAAATATGGTTGCCAAGTCTTCCACTGAATCAAAATACAGATCTCTCTCTTTAGCTGTAACTGAAATACAGATCTCTCTCTCTGGCTGAAACTACTACAAGAAATGCATATAAAATTTGTTACAACTCCAATTCTATTTTGTGACAATAAAGAAGCTGAAATGTTGGCTTCAAATCTAGCAAGCTTCCTATAACTGTCCCAGCTCAGCTTGTGAGTAGCTGTTGAAGTATAAGTAACTAGGGTGTTAATGTAAACTTAGATTAGAGGGTAATTCAGTAATTAGTCAAAACTTCAGTTAGTTTGTTAATGATTCTGCTTACAGTTAATTAGTTAGATTAACTTCTTAATCTGTATATATAAACCTCTGATGTAATTAGTCTTATATTAAATTGAATAGTCAATTTTATGAAAATCAATAATCCGTGACAAAGATTAAGAAACACAAGCTATGGTTAACTTCAATTGCCTAGTAAAACTAAAGGGCAAAAAGGAAGACTTTTAAACTCACATTTTGCATAATTTTCAATCAATTTGCTTAAACACTCCTTTATCAATATGTGGTTTGCATAAGCAGTGTTTTCAATAGTCTTTCTTTTTATTTAACAATTTATGTATATGTTTCTAAATTCAAAATTACAATTGATCTTCCTTCGTTATTTTATTTTAAATAAGTTAAAATTATAATTAAAAATTAAAATAATGATAAAAGTGGAATAAAATTTAAGAAAAAAATATAGAAGCATATCTATAAATGGTATATAATTGAAATTTCTTGCATCATGATCTTTGACTACATGTAAAAATGGCCATCATAAATATTTATCAATATTTTGATTGTTTGGGTATACGGGTATATGCCATTTTCCAAATTTGACGAAAGAAATTTGTTGTTTAAGTAGTAATTTAAAATAAGATGTAGATGCGATGACTTCAATAAAATTCTTTGACAAGTATATGACCTTCTCCAATATTTGTATGTCAATGCAGTGATGGCCCAAATGAAGATTTTCATTTTACATTACTTATCTTTTACGGTCCCTGAATTTACCACTTACTGGATCTAGGTTTTATTTGAATTCGACTGTTATGTTGATTTCATTTTTTGTGAGTTATTGAAGTGCTTATTTAATAAAAGAGCTTAACAAACATTAGCTCAAACCTGAATGGTTTTTAATTATGTAATATTTTTTCATTCTTCATACCAATCAAATGTATAAGTATCTAAATGAAACTTCAAAAATATTTGATAAAATTAATGTTCTAAATCCTGATAAACAAGACCAGATCAAAATCAAACCAGAACTGTTTCTTCAGAATCGATCACATCAACCCACAACCACAATGCCCAGATTTTTGTTTAACATATCAGAGGAATGACAACAACTGAAAAAAAAAATTAAAATACAATTTGAGGGTAAATGCTAGTCAATTGTAGAATATAGTGCATGTAATGCACTAATGAACTTTGTCTTGGGAGTCTTTAACATGCAAAGGCTTCTTATAAGACTGCAACAAAAGAGAAGAACAAACCACACTCAGGGATGAAACAGCCATGCAAGCACCGGCAACCCAAGGAGGCAACCTAAATCCGGTGAAGGGGAAGAGAATTCCAGCAGCAATAGGCATGGCAAGTACGTTATAGCCGAGTGCCCACACATAGTTTAGACGAATTCGGGAGATGGTCTTTCTAGAAAGATCTATGGCTGTAACTACGTCTTCCAAGTTGCTTTTGATGAGAACAATATCAGCCGCTTCTATAGCTACATCGGTACCTGCACCAATTGCCATGCCAACGTCGGCTGCTACCAAGGCTGGTGAATCATTTATTCCATCTCCGACCATTGCAACAGTCGTATCATTGAGCTGCATCCACATTAAATTCAAAAAGACAAAGCTACACTTAGTTGGATAATTAAGCAAGAGATGATCCAAAAATGCATCATTTGACAATGTCATATCGCTTCATTTACCTGTAATTCTTTTATCTTATCAGCCTTTCCCAGTGGATCTGTCTCAGCAAAAACCGTCTCTATTCCAGCCTCCTTTGCAATGGCAGTCGCTGTAGCCCAGTTATCACCAGTCACCATGATGCTTGAGATGCCCATTGAGTGGAGAAAATCCACGACAAGCCGAGCCTCTGGCTTTACGGGATCAGTTACAGCAAAAGCTCCAGCAACATTTCCATCAATAGCCACCAATACACATGTTCTTGCCAGTTTCTCATTTTCTGAAACATAGTTCTCCACTTCAGGACTAATAGGTACATGAAAAGTCTGCATAAGCCTCTTGTTCCCAACTAAAACTATTTTGTCAACAACTTTTCCACTCACACCAGCTCCTGTATGCACCTCGAAGTCCTTAGCCTCAGTAACCTGTTCAATATGGGAGCTTGACACCTGACGCAGCCTCTCAGCATGCTTCACAACAGCTTTTGCTATTGGATGTTCACTATTTGCCTGAACCATTTGTAGAGAAATAAATTTTATACAAAAAATACAGCTTTCAGGAACCAGGAATAAATCCCACCAAAGAAAATTGAGTATTTTATTTCTAATTAAATTTCAAATCTATAAAATTTTCTGCGAGAAAAAATTGTTTGCGTTCGAGTTCCAGCTACCTCAGCAGCAGTAGCCATGCCGCAGAACTCCTCCATTGTAAAATGGGAAAAGAGCACGGCACTCACTACCTCAGGCTTCCCAACCGTCAGTGTCCCCGTCTTGTCAAAGATAACTGTCTTTACCTGCAGGATCTCAACAGTATTCAACTGCACAGCAAACACATTAATTTGTTTAGCAGAGAAAAATGGGCATACCTTATGTGCCTTCTCAAGTGCATCTCCACCCTTGATAAGAACACCTTGAGAAGCACCTTTCCCTGTGGCAACCATGACTGCTGTTGGAGTTGCCAGTCCAAGAGCACAGGGGCAAGCGATCACCAACACTGAAATACCGAACTGCAGTGCCAGCTCAAACTCATTCATGACTTTTGGTATCCAACTCTTAGGGTAAAGCCCAGCTTCACCAGAAAGGAACCATCCCAGCCATGTAATAAATGCCGCAACAACCACCTGGCATGGTATGGGGAGAACAAGTTAATTGATTGATTTGATATATCTACGTTCAAGCTCGTATTCATTCGATTTTCAAAAGGGTTTGAGTTTTATCATAAGTTAATAAATTATATGAAGTAGACAAAGTTGAGTAACTTGCATGTAAACTAGCTATATTTCCATAATAGGATTACATATATGCAACACCATGGTAAGATAAAAAACGGTTTAAGATTCTGTTCAATCATTTATCCTCCACTGTTAGCAAATTTTATTTTTATTTTGATAATATGATGTTTGAGAAATCTTATACACCCCTTGCCACAAACTCATTTTAACCATCGTTACTTTTGGGATATTACATTTACACCCCGAGGTTTATATCAACATGTACTGCCAAACATTGAGAAATCACAATACGGCCCCTATTATTAACACTATGAATGTAAGCGCTATTTTTTTAGGAAAAACTTACTATAACCCCAACTAATTGATCAAATTTGTCAGTATCCACATTAAAATATATATATATATATATATATATATATATATATATATATATA
>JANKKB010001812.1:10077-39349 GCA_026225775.1 Bursera palmeri
AAAAATATATATATATATATATATATATATATATATATATATATATATATATGAGAAAGAGACTCCTCAAAAGTTATAATACTAAATGTTTGGTGGTAGATTGGATTTTTAAGTGAAATCCCAGGGGTGTAAATGATAATAGCCCAATCTTAAAAAATGATAAATAAATAAACTCACGGTAGGAACAAAAAACTTTGAGATCTGATCAGCTAGTCTCTGAACAGGTGCTCTGGCAAGCTGAGCTCCTTCCACAAGTTGAACAATTTGGGAAAGTGCAGTCTCCGACCCAACATGAGTAGCCTTAACGAGTAAGTATCCGTTCTCGTTCATGGTTCCACCAACGACCTGTTGATCATATCAGGAAAAAAAAAAAAAAAATCTTTTAGCATATTAAAATGCAGGGTTAAGGGTAAAATAACTAAATTTAAGGGTGAGTTGAAAATTACGAATACGAATATTCTGTACCTTGTCACCAGGTCCTTTACCAATTGGCCTTGCCTCTCCCGTGATCATACTCTCATTCACATGGCTTTGACCATCTATAACAATTCCATCGACGGGAACTTTCTCCCCCGGAAGAATCTTGAATATATCATTCCTCTGTATCAGTTGAGTGCTGATTTCCATTTCTGAAGTAACGTTTCCCTCCCTATCTAATGTTACAAGATGAGCTGTATCAGGGGCAAGTTCTGTCAGCTTTGCTAAAGCATCTGATGTTTTCCCTTTAGCCACAGCCTCCAAATATTTCCCCAAGAGAATAAAGGTTATTAACATTGCACTAGTCTCAAAGAAATCTTGCCCCTCGAATTTATCTGAACTCAATGCTTTTATTGCTACATATAAAGAGTAAAAATAAGCAGTATTGGTGCCTAGTGCCACGAGAACATCCATATTTGCAGATTTCCGTCTCAAGGCATGATACGATCCCACATAGAATCTGACAAACACACAAAGCTCATTGATTATTTGTCTGATCACAAGTTGTCCCATAAATTGCTTCTCAAATACTATACAGTGGGAGATAGCACTAAGAGAAATTTTGAAAAACGATCAAAATTAAATACAGGATTTGAAAAATTATTATATACTTAAAAAATTTAGATTTCATGGTCATATCCCATCAACTGATAGATCTTCTTTTTTTTTTTTCTACAACAGAAATTTAGCTCCAAAGACAACCTATCACATTCTCGTTCATATCTTAAGTTGGCACGGAAAATGGGATCCCCAATAGCAGGAGACGAGATTCATGTGAGAAAACATAAATAAATGAGCTAATCTTAACAACCCTTGAAGATGGATATATTCAAGACTAAGCTGAACATTAGAGGCCGAAGCCAAGAAGAGTTCTCAATCATTTTCTGGACTGTGATCCCCACATCTAAATTTTTTTTAATACATAATTATTTCTCAAAAGCCCTCTTTTAATTTTGATCATTTTATAAATTAACCTAACAGTAATAACAATAACAACTAAAAGAAGATAATATAAAAATTAATCCAAACAAGTTAATACCTTCTACCTACAATGAACTGCACTGGAGAGCTGAGGATCCACCGTAAAAGCATCCCAATAGTGAGCATATTGTGAATCTTGTAGGCTAACCAGCTACCATAAGTGGGAAGCATCGGCAATACCATGGAAAATAAAAACACAGGAACAGTGAACAGACAGCTAACTACGAACTGGTTCCTATGTGTCCGAACTTCTTGCATCCTGTCCGTTTCTCTATGTCTTAGAGGAACATATAAGCTTGCATGATAACTCTTGGGCCCCTGGGAAGCTCTACCAATGTACTCTATGATAAATCTTGGACCAGTGAAGTCTGGATCATAGCTCACTGTCATCTTTTTTTCTGCCAAATCCATTTGAACGTGATTTACACCTTGAGATGACTCAAGATAGGTTGTAATAAAGTTAACATCTTCTGTTGAGTTCACTCCTTCAAGTTTGAGATGCACTTTGTTTGCATCATTCCCCGAGCTAACCAAAACAGCTCCAAAGCCGGCATCTTCTATTGCATTAATTATATGGTTGGTGTCAACGAGGTTTGGATCGAAGTGGACCTTTGCTTCTTCAAGGGCTACACCCACCACAGCCTTTTTCACCCCATCAACCACTTCAAGGGCACGCTCTATAGACTCGGCGCAGGCTGTGCACATCATTCCCGTAATCCTGAGGCGGCATACTGCTATGTCTTGTTCTGGAAAATCATCAACTGGAAATCCTGCTTCTTCTATCGCTTCCTTGATTTGTTTTGCCTAAGTTAATACAAAATTGTTAGTGATTTCTTAATCGAAGTATAGGAGGAGAAGGTAAGAATGTGTGGAACAAAAAGCATATATAAGCAAGTACCAGAGATTTAAGAGTAAGAAAAATTCAAAATGTTAAAAACTTTACCGGTTACCAAGATTAAGCTTTGCACATTATAATTTAGCAAACTAAATTTTAGAGCAAAAAATTTTTGTTGAACATGTTACTAAAGCTTATTTTTTTTNTAGAATAACACACACAAGCATGTATGCCAGTATAGAATCTATGCTTCTTTGCAGATTATTATACTCAGAGCCGGCTCAAAGATCTTTGGGGCCTAAAATTAAAACAAAAAAGGCCCTTCCATTTTTTAATATAAAAATTATTAATTAATTTTTTTAAGATCTTATTCATTTCATTTTCTTATATGAATTATGATACTCTACTCACCTAATCATTTCAATTTTTTAGAATCTGATGACACGTGAATTTTAATAGTAGTAGATGATTAAAATGTTTTAATATCTTTGTTTGAGGGAGTAAAATTTTGTGTTTAATTATTATTATATTGAATAATATTTTATAAACCTCCTTATTGTTTTGAAGACTTAAANTTTTTCAGAAAAAAATTAAAAACAGCTCTAATTACAAAAAGAGTTTTAAAAAATAATCATGCTTTAAAACAATTTCATGCCATAACTCTCGACAGCTATGACTTGAAATTTTTTTAAATCGAGATTATGTTTTAAAAGGACCTTATAATTAAAGTTATTTTTTGTAAGTTTTTGAAAATTTTCTAACTTTTATTTTTTTCCTAGATTTTTTCATACCTAAATTCATATTTACCGGTACAAATGCCTAAAATTAAAAATTGAACAACTGCACATTAATATGTAATAAATAAAAATAAAAAATAATATCAACTATAATTTAACTATTAAAAACATAAGTTTGCAATGCAATGAAATATATATAACAATAAAAACTTCTATCATAATAATAATATCTGAATTTGCAATATGGTTTAGACTATTGCGACATAATTTTTATAACTTAATTTCACATACTCCTTGATAGTAATTCATTTTTTTAATTTAATGGTAGAAAGAGTTGTTAAGTTTGGTATAAAAAAAATTACTTTTTAACTTCTCTTTCGCATCCATGGATTATAGTAAATGAATAGCTATCAAGAAATATGTAAAATTAAATAAAAAAAAAAAAGTAAATCACAATAGCCTGACACTTGAAATATTATACATTCTATATGGTATATAGACATACCAATCCTTAAGCTTGAATAAAGCTTCTAGACATTCTTTGGTTTATTTCCAGCACCAAAAAATGGAACAAGAAAACAATTTTGCTTCAGTTGAATACAGAAAAAAAAAATAAGGAAAAAAGATGGAGTAATAAATATGGTATCCCTCTTTATGTGCACATGCATGCAGTACCTCCAAAATGGCAAATTCCTCAAGAACACTTACGGTAATAAGCTCCGGTAAATATGTGACTGCAGCCTGCCTTTCAATGGGTGAAACCACCGTACTCTCCACCCCATTAAGGTTCACCAGCAGAGATTCAATAGGCGATGCACAAGACGCGCAGTCGATCTCCCTTATTTTGAACTTAACCGTCATAAAGTTTTTACCTCTGTCGTTGCTCTGATGCGGGATATCAATTGCAACACTGTTTACGTGCTGCAATAAGGGCTCCTTCTGATCATTATTCCTCCAGTTAACTTCCATTTCTCCTTTCAGAGAGTTCTGATTCATTGATCCTGCTCAAGAGATAAAGCTTAATGTAAACTTGGGAAAACGACACCGAAAGTATGGACCTCCATGTAAAGTGAGCTATACAACAGTGATCAGTACCTTACAGTTTTCTCTTTCAAGAAAGCTACGTGTCGACCTTTCTTTTATCACGTAATTTGAATTCAAAAATTCTGATAAGAAAACAACAAAATCATTTTACGAAAATACATTTAAATCCAAGTAAATCCGGTTTCTCAACTCACAAATTCATGTTTTCCAAGCGAGCCAATTCAGTAACTCAACCAAAACATCTTTCAGGAAAACGAACGAACAGATCAATCAAACTCAAATTCAAAACCGCAAAAATCAATCTAATTGTATACAACAAAACCAATCAGTACAAAAATTCCAACGAAGAAAGACACACAAGGATCTTCAGATACCAGAGGCACATACATATATAAATTCATAAATAAGAGCATAGAACACCACGCACCTTACGTGAATTAGCTATCGACGGTCACGCGGGGAAAGATTTTTAGGGTTTTTAGGCGTTTCAGAGTAGAGAAGAGCTTGGAGAGGAGTGGAGAGTGCGCCAGAAATTTTTGCTTGCGTGTAGTTTATATACATAGTTTTTTGAATTTTCAATCTCTTCTGTTTCCCACCTTAACAGCCAATTGACGACGATGGTAATTATGTGTTAACGCCGTTTGTTTCGTTGCTTTTTGACTTTTGATTGTGATGGCTTAGTTATTTAATATTTTGACGTGTTTTGGGTTGGGCCACTTTCTCTGGCGTTAACCATGACATTTTTCTGATACGTTGCGTTTGGACGATCTATATGCACTTATTTATTAGAATATATTTTTGTATGAATACTTTGTATTTAAAAAATATAATATTGTGTCCATTACTATGTCGGAGAAAATGGTATTGTATATAAGGGTAGGTTCAACCTCTTCCCCATGTAAATGATGTATATACTTATTTATTAGAATATTTTTATATAAATACTTCTATGAAAATATCTTGTCGATTACCGAGACAAACAAAAATGTATCATATGTATAGGAGGTTTTACTCTGACCCTCCGGATAAATTTCGAGAAAGCATATAACCCTAGAATTTTATTAAAATAGTACTTTTAATATGGAAAAGAGTCTTATTTGGCCTGAAAAACTAGTCATTTTATCAAAAAATACCTCGTTTCGTTAAACAAAACCCTCATTGGTAGTTAAATATTAAAATTCATTTCATAGTTGTTAAGTTTTTTAGGGGTAAATATTAATTTAATAAAAATCTAGGGCTAAGTATTTTCTCTAAATTTATCTAGGAGGTAGAGCAATTTCCCCCATATATATACATAGGGGTAGGTTGAACATCTTCATCTTCTTTATGCAAGTTTTAATATAATTTTTGAATTATTAGATCAACGCTTTTGGATGGTTGAGATTTAATCTTTATATATTATTTTAAAGATATACTAATTATACGAATTAGATTTAATTTCAAATCGCCATATTGTTTTGATCCAATGATCCATAAATTGCATAAGAATTGGTGTAAAAAATATGATGTCATAGATCTTTCCTATTATATATATCATTGGTTTTGGTGTATAAGGTAGGGTGTGAACCCTTTACATCGATGTATATAGTTTGATAAGTTATTATCATTAAATGTTTTTTTTTTTTTTACTTTAATTTCTAACTATTAGATTATGTAAGATAAATGATTAAAAATTTGTGTTTATATTTATAGTTTTTTATCGGTTGGTAAGACATAGGGAAAATAACAAACAACTCCTTGAGGTTTAATCTGATACAATAAACACTCTAAAGTTCTAGAAATAACAATTGTCAACTATTAATCAATGAGGCTAGTTGTGATTTCTAGAATCTCAACAAGGGGTTGATGCATTTTTCCCAATGATATTGTAAACTTCTTTTATAGATTACTTGGTTAGAGGTTAAGTATATTGGTATCATGGTATGCAAGTAAGGTTTAAGTAAATTTATTTACAAGTTGGGCAAATTTGACTAAGTTATAGCTAAGAAGAAAGAACCAATTAGGTGATGATAGGGATGACGATGATGATGTACAATGAGAGGTGGCTATTAATTAGGCTATGAATTATGTTTTTTTCCTTTTTTAATATTATGAATTTAAGGATGTGTTTCGAAATCACGATTAAATTGTACTAGATTAATTTCTCGGGATAGAACTAGACAAAACTATATAGGACGATATTCTATATAATAATGATTAATTATATGAATTTAAAAATAAATATTTTATATTATTGTTTATATGTTATATTATTTAGTAAATTATTTTATTATCAAGCAATTAAATAAAAAGAAAAATTCTGTGTCAAACTTGGGTTAGGGAATCCATGGTTACCAATAAGAGGGCTATTCCTGTGAGATTTGAGACATTTTTTAAAAAGATTCTAAAGATCCTCCCATGTCAATCTAATAATATAAATAAAATAGTCAAAGAAAGGAAATAGAGATTAGAGTAATTTTTAGAATTAGTCTTGTCCCATTAAACTGTCTTGACTCTCATGTATTTGAGTCATGGCCACGATAGCTGGCCTTTGTCTCATTGTTATTAGGTCCAAAAAGCTTGCAAAGGTCTCCATCATTCCCACCTTTTATCAGCACATGCACACGTCAATTTCGCACTACTCTCAATTTCAAATGATATTAATCATTATATGAGTGTTACTCAGGGCAATGACATATGAAATTTAAACATGATTGAAAGAATCTTTTATTTTATTTCAAACTATGAATTTATGTGTTTGTCTTTTTAAAAAACAATAATGTAATAATATATAGGTTAATTACAATAATAATCAAGTGAAGGGTTTTTGTTTTTAAATAAAAAAATTGGTAGGTTGAACATTTTTTAGGTTAAAAACATTTTGACGCCCTGAGATTTGCTTAAATAACAAAGATGAAAATGAATATCCTAAATTGCATATAAATCTATCATGCAGTAACAATCTGTATGCCTACGACTTATTTCTGAGTGAATAATATTACTATAAACTTTTTTATACAAATTTACCATACATACTTATGTAACATGAAGTGATTGTAAGAGTAAATTTTAAATAATCATCATATTAATTAAGGATGATGATACAATAATCATGTAACATTACTAAATGTGTTTGTATGATTGATTTTTGTAAAAATAATTTATGTAGTAGTATAACAATACTCATCCCCTAGCAAAAACCAAAGCAAACTAGCCATACAAGATCTAGAGCTACTCTAGTAAGGCCCATTTAAATTTATAATAGAGACAATCCTATTAATAGCAAGTTTAATCCGTTAACTCTAGCCGACTCCACTATAGAGTCAAAGTTGAACTTTTGAATTAAAAATTCTAATTACAGGAAAACTTGATAATTTTAATCGGATTAAAATTATATCTTAAAGTTACATCAATTGAACAAAAGATACATAAATACCCTTATAAGATACCTATCATTAAAGTTGGGTTAAGTTTACTGTTAAACCCCTCCAATTACATCTTTACTCTTTAGACTAGTTTTACATCTAATGAATGAATTAGCTTAATAAACTTACTTCATTAAACACTTGGTCAAGATTCATCATTTAAGCCATAGGAAATCCCTCAAGGTGGTATCCCTTAAACCTTATAGAGTTATGAATTCTATATTTATAAAATAATTTTTTTGTCTCACAAAACAATAGTCCTGATTAGCCAAGATATTGACCTATATAAGAAAAGGTCCCACTTGCTATTCTAATCAAGGACTGCAGCTTGCAAAGCTGAGGTACACCATCCACTTAGGATTTAGATAGATATATATGTCTATGTTGCACTGGTGTGAAGTTTATGTATACAATAATAGTAAACTTCAAATGGCCTAGTTCACATAAGTGTCTTTACTCTAAAGTCTCTACTTTAATAAAATGAGACTCATCATCCCTACGAAGATAAACAACGTAACAATCTTGTCCAAATAGAAAGCCCTACTCAGTTTATATATTATGAACTTAATTCGAGCTTTAATTTTAAGTTCTGTGTCTCCCTCTATGACAATCTCATATAACCAATAACTTAATTAATATATAAGCTCTAGATCCTTGATCATTAATAAAACAGAGGTTAAAAGAGACACGATGTAATGAATAATACAATTATTATTTGTTTCACAATATTGTCTTACGTTTGAGGCATATCTCTAACAATCTCCTACTTGCCTTCAGAGTGAATGAGACATCTTTATTATTCATTTGTTTTCTAGATGACCTTAAAAAACCATAGTCAAAAGACTTTTGGTGAAAGGATCCACTAGATTCTCCACTATAGGAATTTTGTATATTGTAGCATTACCTCGATAAACAATATTCTCTCGTAACAAGTGGTACTTGAATTTGATATGCTTCCCAATTTTATCTCTTCTAGGTTCCTTGGGATAGCCACAGACCCACTATTAACACAATAAAGTGTTATGGCTTTTTCCATTTTCGGACCTAGTTCTAGTTCCTTCAAGAATTTTTGAAGCCAAACTACTTCTTTAGCTGCTTCACAAGCAACTACTTATTTAGCTTCCATGGTGGAGTTAGCAATACATAATTGTTTTATACTTCTCCACATAATGGCTGCTCTACCTAATGTTAAAATCGAACCTGAAGTGGATCTTCTGGAATCAGGATCAGATTGAAAATCTGAATCTAAATATCCTACTGGTTTAAGATCATCTCTAAAGTATACAAGCATATAATCTTTCATTCTACAAAGATATTTTAACACATGCTTGATTGTCACCCAATGCCCTTTTTCTAAAGTTTGACTAGTATCTACTTATAACTCCCACTACATAGCAGATATCCGGTCTTGTATACAGCATTGCATACATGAGACTCCTAACTGTTAAAGCATATGAGATATGTTTCATGTTTTCTTCCTCTTAAGTAGTCTTGGGAGACTGCTCTTAAGTAATTTTGACTCCATGTCGAAAAGGTAATAACCCTCTCTTAGAGTCTTGCATTGCAAACTGCTTCAAGACCTTCTCTATGTAAGAAACTTGAGATAGTGCTAGTTTCTTGTTATTTCGATCTCTAAAAAGTTTGATGTCAAGAAAATAACTAGCTTCACTCAGATCTTTTATTTGTAACTGCTCAGCCAACCAAATCTTGTAAATGTTAATGTTCCTACTCTATTCCCAATTAGAAGAATATATCCACATAAAGAATCATAAACATGGTTTTGTTATCTTGGATTTTTTATATACACATGGTTCATCTTTGTTTTGAAGAAAACCATATGTTTTGATCATTTGATCAAACTTTATGTTCCAAGACCTTGATGCTTATTTAAGTTCATAAATAGACCGTTTGAGTTTGCAAACTTTTTGTTTCTGGCCTTTTTTTATGAAACCTATGGGTTGCTCCATCTAAATGGATTCATTAAGATTTTCATCTAAAAATGCCGCTTTAACATCCATTTGTTATATCTCATAATCTCATAATCATAATGTCACACCCTGGAACCCCTTATATAGAAATCCTAAGGTGAATTAAATAAATAAATAAAATAAAGTAGAATAAAAACCAAAGAAATGTTTTAATCAAAGACATTTATTGGAAAATATATGTTTTTATACATAACTCAAAAACCAAATACAACTTAGGGTACCTAAAATAACCCAAAGACTATCCGAGATCCTCTATGTGAGCTCCGAAACACCATTGTTAGACTCTGATCTTGAGTACCTATGGAGAGAGGGATGAGCAACACAACCTAGTAGGAATTTCTATAATTACACAATTCTATAGCATTTCACATCACAATCATGCATCAGAAAATTTACACATCATAACCAATCATATGAGAATAACGATGGCAACCTATCTGGCCTTTTTCTTATCTCGTTCACACACTTAGATTTCACTACTATAAAATTCCACTCACAATTGCAATAAATGCATCACATCATTATATCACAACACAATGGTTATATTTACCAATTGTCAATCTAGTGTTTTTTTTAGATCTCGTGTACAGAACTCGGCCCATCTAAGGCACGTTTTTAGTTGACTATCTATTCCTTGCAACTTCCTTGCTTGGTTCCCCATTAGAATTTCATCGTCATTTGTTGCCAATTACACACAATCGACCTAAGCCTTTCCAGCCACTGCACTCCTAACACGAGGTCAAGTCCTGTGAGAGGTAACGAGTTCATATGCGCCAAATTGATGGCCTATTTCAAGGTCTTAGTTTTAAACATCTGGATACCTTCCAATATCTTGGGCTTCAAATCACCCATGAATGTTCCCGCCAGTGATTTTTTGGTCCATCCTTGAACTCAATTGCCTAGCTTCTCGAACTCCCTCTAGCAATCTCACAAGGAACCAATTTGTGTGACCCTTGATAATGTTTTGTCGAAATCGTCACAATCGATAGCTTCTTCAAATACTTATTATGTCATCGCTTGGGCTTCCTCGCGATATCCTAGCACACCTACTGTCACCATTGGTTAACTTCCCCTTTCATGTGGAAGGATGCCAAAGACATCTTCTAGTCTTCGGTAGTGCTGTGATATTTGAATAATCGAGCCACGGAATTGAACCACTTAGTTTGGTCGTCTCTTGTATATCTCGAAAATTCTAGTTTGGCCATCTTGGACGAGAAGTTCTATCTTCCTTTATTTTTGTCTTCGTGGTGATTTCAAGAGAACCCTTCTTGCTCGTGATTATGGTGACTTGATGACTCCTTGTTGGAAGGCATAACATTTGAAAGCTTACGGAGGAATTCCTCTAAACAGTGCAACCTGTTAACCTTGGAAAATTCCATTCATTGCATCCCATCTTGAACAAGACCAAGTCCTGCTTCCAAGCTCTCAATTCTTTCTTTGTTGGTAGTCATTGAATCTGGCTCTAATACCAATGATAGGTACCGTATAATGTTCAGAAAAATAAATGAAACAATGCTCCATTTGAGTGAGAGGAAACCGCACTGACAATTGGATACAAATTACTTGAGTTCTACACTGTGCATCTACGTAATTTAAATAGACCAAAGCCTAACAACTTACTGCCAGTACTGTAGAACTTAAAGATTCCTAATGCAATGATAATTCAATAACATAAAGTGAATAGAAAATGCAAATAGACTGTGATTCTTCCTCTAGTGACTAGTTTGACATGTTCACGCTGCATAAATGTTGAACCATCCTGATCTTTTTGAAGCTTGACTAAGTCTCCCCTTGAATTATGTCCACGAACTTTTGCCTGTTGCACATGCCCTTATCTTCATGCTATAAACTTAGGATTTATTTTGATGGCACGTTGAGAACGACGTGGATTGGGTCTAGGTGTATCAAAAAGCCTTCAGGCGATTTCCATGGAACTTTGACTCGAAAATAGAAGTTCTTTGTCAATGTATTCGTACTTATCTTAACTTAATCTTGTTTTCTTTCTTATGTTATTTTTGTTTTTGAAAATTTAGATAGGGAGGAATGTCAAACGCAGGGCGATCAGAGGAAAGCTCACAAAGGACCATGCAAAACAACTTGTGTTAGGGGCTTGAGGTTCTTGATGATGATAGAGGTCCTCATGAGGAAACTCATCTTGAGAAGAAACAAATTGTTGGACCTGGTCTTATCCGCAGTGGTTAAGTTTTGGTTTCAATGTTGAAGCTAACTTGGCCAAGGATGACCTTTCAAGGTTATTCTATTTGTTCTGGAACATTAAAAAACTCGTTCATGTTTTACTTGTTTAGATTTTAATTAGCGTTCACTCAACACTATGCTAAAATGTTTTGTATTTCTATTTAAAAACTTGAAGGAGAAGGATATGTGCTTAAATATTTTATGTTGTGGAAACTTGGATATGTTTTGGGTACGGATTGGTAGTTCACATTGTTTGTTTGGAACAAGTTTGTTCAACCATGCTCTGTTTAGTTTATTTGAGAGGTGTTTGTTTTAAGATCTAAAGTCTGAATATAACTTAATCCCAAATGTTAGACATTTTAGGTTTTTTTTTTTTAACTTAACATTTTTTTACCAGATAAGAATATTTGAATAAAAAAGTTAAAATTTTTAGTTTTTATATTAATAACAAGTCTGAATGGTTCTACTTCCAAAATTATCCCTATAAAATATATATTTTTTCTATTATATCCAGTGTTTATGATTTATATATTTGTTGAATAAATATTACAAAGATTAAAGACTATAGAGTTTTCTTTAAAAGATTAATCAATTATTTTATTTTCAGCGAGATTATTTATTTCAATAAAACTAATATTCTTTATGAAAATTAAAAATTTCATTAATAAAATATTTTACAACTTAAAATTCTAAATAATATATAGTGTAATGATGAGTTTATATTTATGTTTTATCAAAATGATTAATTTATTAAATAGTTTGTCTTATGATATAACTAATTTAGATTTCAGATGTTTCAATTCAGATGTAAAAATAAGAAAATAAATATTTCATCATATTTATGCATTTAGACCGTTTCAGACAAAAAATGAACCCCTCATAAATTTTATATTAACTGTTGGTAATAATATTTGAATTGGAAATGTTTATATTATATAGGTTTATAAAGACATAATGTTTGATTTGTAAAGACACATAAAGAGTTGTAATTGTTTGTTTAAGAGTTATACATTTGTGTAAAGTTACAATGGTTTACTAATAGTTATATCTTTGTATAAAGTTATAATGGTTTACTAAAAATTATACCTTTACATAAGAGTTATATCTCTTTGTAAAGACACCTGAAGAGACATATTATTTCTATAAATAGGGGACAATGTTTTACATTTTTTTGTGATTGTTATTATTATTCTTGCATTGTTTATTCAATACTTGAGAGAGTTACAATAAGTTAGTTTGCTAAATTTTTGAATTGGTAGTATAAAATTTAGAAATAGCGATTGTATCCTGGGAACAGTCTCCTGCAGATCTTCAATCACCAGAAGGGGAGAAATACTGTTTTAGGACATTGTATTTTATATACAAGCTTCCGTTCCTACAAGTTAGTATTTCATTGTTGTTTATCTTATTTATTCATATATTTTTATTTATTTATATCACTGATTGTTGTATTTCGGCATTAACATGTGTGCTTCTTTTCTTATTAAGTAATATCATACATGGAGGGTGTGCATGAGATTCATAACTTTTACCCCGCCCCACCCAACAAAATTAATATAATTGTTAATTATGCTATTTTAAATGTTAAACTTCTCAATATTTTGTTTAAGAAAAAAGTATCTTGTGATGGAATTGTTTACTTTTAATGGATACTTAGCAAGGGAACGTTGTTTTTGTTTTACCTTTACTTTTAAGATAAGGTTTCACTATAAAATATAAATCTTATGTGTAGTTTTATTTTTTTTATTTTTTTGGTATTGTTTTACATTTGTTATTATAAATTTTGTTTCCAATTTTTGATAATCATTAATATTAAATCTATTTTTAATAAAATATAAAAGATAGAAATTAAAATTAAAAATTAATTGAGGTAGGTTGACCCGAATCCTACCCGAAAAGTCAGGTTTTTTTTCGGATATCGGGTCAGTATCGAGTCTCCATATCAAATCTGATGAACAGTGATTCCAAAATTCTTGGGATGGATAGAATTCGAGCCCTTCTCCCATTTCTTCCCTTTTCAAGGCATAACCACTGAGCCGCCAACCATTTTGATTTAGTTATGTACAATAATTTATTTATTGTATAATATTAATATAAATATTTGACAAAATCTGCAGTAGTGCGATTCGAATCCTCATGCAAAGTCACCAAACCCCCCATCCCACCCCTTACCACTGAGACACAAAAATTTAGGTTAATTTTGTAAAAATATTAATTTATTATATTCAAAAACCCGATCGGAACCCAACAAACCCGATCCAGAAATAGCTAAAAAATAATAAAAAAGCCGACTAAACCCGACCCGAACTCGACCCGACTCGTGCCCACCCCTAGTCTCAATACCTTCAAATTGTGAATGCGATTGGGATCGAGATAGAGTGGGTACGAAGATGAGATTCTTCTTTCTTGCCCTGCTTTGCCTTCTTCACATCCTAACCAAGACAAAGTAGCCAACCATTGGCCTTACATCTACAATCAGGTTTGAGGCAGCCATTATATATATATATATTATAAATGCATGCTTTTGTATTTTAAATTTCCATATTTTAATTATTTAAAATGTATTATTTTCTAACTTCAATTTATGTGGTATTTTATTGGGATAAAAATATGTGAAACTTTTAATATTTTAGTACTTAAATATTAAGATTTATGTATTATTTTATCACATAAAAAACAATGTTTTAATTTTGAGATCTACATAATATTTTAATTGAGTAATGCTACACATAGAATCAACTTGTGCAACCTAACTTATACAATCTAACATAACATAAATTCATTGATGTATAAAAATAATAAACAAATACAATAAATAAAACGGTGTTTACGCATCTAATAACTTTATGTCATATCAGGTTGTATGAGCTAAATTATACAAGTTAGTTGTATATCTGAAATTATTGATTTTAATCACGTCGATAGTAAACATTCTATTTTTTTTAGATTTTAATTTCAATACTTATATTAAAAGAAATGGTTTTTCAATTACTTAGGTTAACATCACTTGCAACCATTATGCCCAAGGGTAAAACGGTCATTGCATCAAAATTATTCTTAATAAGCTTTTGATCGTAGGGAAAGACGAGCAGAGAAAGGAGAGGAAATCGAAGGAGAGAGAAAAGGCGAGAAAAGATTAAAATGAGAGATAGGGTAGATTATTTTCTACAATAATCTTTAATCATCTAAAGGTGAGAGAACATGGAATCTGAGGATGACAAGCTTCATTTTTCATGTTATGATCTGAGACCATGAACACCACATGAGGCGAGGCTTCCCCAAGGTAATCATATAACAGAGCAACAACTGAGATAAGGAAGGCCTGTGGCAAATTTTGAACCACATGATCTCCGTGTATTTAACATACATAAGAACAATCTAAGTAAATGAAATGGGGAGAAGTTTCTAAATTACCCGAATAAATGCTGTTCATAACAATCTAAGTTCCTGAACTGGACATGCATATGGCAAGAGTTGGACTTTTCGTTCTTCAATACCATAGCCCAAGGTATCAGCACTTCAATAATCTAGATGGGGCTACGAATTCTGAATTCTGAATTCTGTCTTAGTTGAATCCCTTCAAAACTTTTTCTCGTGATAAAAAGAAGCCATGAAAATATTATTCAATCTTACACCTAAGACCGTTCTGGTTGCCATACACCTTTAAAACCCCAAAAAAGAATTACATGAGGGAAAAAGAAAGAAAAAGACAAATGTGTAATGATCCAATCCTATGAGGACTGCATAAAAGTTTTTGCAATTTGGGATATCTTTTGGAGCTTTCCTGAGCTTTTCCACCCTTCTCCTGTTTTGATCATTACCAGGGATTCAGCTGGCATTTGAGTATAATCCATACCAATTTCTAACTGTTAATGGTAGGTAGATTAATCTCTTAGTAGCCCTTGTTTCCACGAATCCTAGCTCTCATATCAACCTGATGCAAAAGGGACTGGTTGTTAGTAGGAAGTAAATATTCTTGAACTGTACATCTGGTTTTGGACTATTAGGTAACAGTGTAATGGCAACAGCATTTAGAATAATCCCAGGAAAACTTAAAAAGTTCTCAGATCATCTCAAGAAAATGACTATAAATAATTACTTGGTATTATCCTGCTGAATCCAAATTCCAACCCATCAAAGATTTTAAAGCATTACTAAGCATTTTCTCAATTTAAATTCAAGACAAAGATTAATAAACATAAGCCATGCTTACTTTTCTTCAATTGCCTGATCAAGAAACCAAACAGAAAGAAGGAAGACTATCAAAAGCACATTTTGCATATTTTTAAATCAATTAGCTTAAACAATCCTTTCATCAGTATGCAGTTTGAATAAGCTGTGTTTTCAATTATAAAAGAAAAACTTAGAGTTGATTTTTCTTCTCTCAGTTCTTTCTGTTTCTCTTTTCTCCAATTTCTTTTTAAAAAAATTTCTTAGCTTGCTATCTCAGTAACCACATAATAAGAATCGATGCATCAAACAAAATAATGCATCTAGCAAATACAAGAATTAACATCTTTGATAACCTCCCTCCCTGATATTGTAAATTAAAAAAAAAAGGAATTCTGCAAGACTTGAGATTCATACATGAAAGTTCTTCCAACTTTGTCGAGCTTTCAAATTTATGAGAAAAAAGCAAGAAATGGCCAAGAGCAGGGAAAAAAAGGGAGCAAACAATCTAAAGAACTTCAGCTTTGCAGACCATCGAAATAATTAGTTCATTCCAATGAAAAGTCTATAGTACACAAGTAGATGGAGAAAGCTAGAAATATAACACAGACACACACAAACCAAAAAAGTAAAGAAGAGAAAATAGAACATGCCTGGCCTCTCTTGCAATTGAAATAAGTTTCCCTTAGTCCTACACACTCGCTCGATATGGATGGGCTCTTTTCTCCAGCACATTCTCTGTAAGATCGCTTCTCAACCTATAACAAAAAAGAAAGTTAAATTTTAGCATTTAATTGAATCAAAGTCCCTAAAGAACATATCCTTGAAAGATATTGGCACACTGAAAATGACTAGAGAATGGGATAACCTTAACACAATCGGATTCGCTAAGACACTTAACCAGTTCCATAGCGAGGCCCTTGCAAGATTTTGCCATTTCGTTTCTACCACTAAAAAACAGACAACACAGTTAATATATTGCAAAGTCCAAAAATAGCTAAAGCAACGCTTGACTTCAAAACTAATGTCGAAACTTTATAATGGATTTGATTGAATGGTGGACAAGGGATTGGAGGCTTGAGCTCGATCAATCTTGTTATTTACCATTAACATTTCATTTCTTTTCTCCAATTTTCTCAGCAACAAATCAAGATGATAGAAATGTTAAAAAAAAAAACCGCCTAATTAAATCCCCAATTCCCTTCTCAAAATTTACTTCAAACCCTAGAAACCTAGAACTTGAATTCCCTACTTATCTAAGCTCATTTGAGATTTTAAAGGATGTCATGGCATGCATCTGTTCTTGAGAATACCCGTTTAGATACTTTCTTCTTCAACTGTTTGTTATTAACTATTACGGACAAGATTTAATTTTTTTCTCAAACAAAAGCTCAAATCTTGGTCTAAAACCCTAACCCTAACTTTAATAGTCACTCCAAAACGCTGATACCACTAACATTTAGATAATAAAGTTTCCGAGACTTACACAATAAGCTTTCGGTAGAGAATATAGATTCCGGAACAGCAGGCTGAAGCGGGTCGGAAAGATCCGATTATGGCTCTCGTTGTTGAAGTGTGCTATCAGAGAAGAAGTTGAAACACAAGGAAAAGACAAAAAGAGCTTGGAGAAGCAAATGGTATTTTGGTCTTTTCATAAGAAAATGGTTAGTTTTTTGAAAGAGTTGTAGTTCAAGGTTATTTTTCAAAATCTGTAGCACCATCAAATGGGTCATTCGGCCAAATCTTCGCCGCCCTCATTTCAGAACTCCTGTCTTTTAGTAGGGTTTTATCTTGTTCATCTCCCTCTCTGTAAAACCCTAGAAAATGAAAATACAAAAATGTTCGTCGATTCGGAGCTGATTCTTCATCAATTCAATTAATGCAAACAAACAGGTTATTATTTCTCTCTTTAATTGGTGTCTGAGGCAGCCCAATCCACAATGCCGTGCAAAAACGACGACGTTCGTTTCGCGTCATCTCCTCTAAAAATCCCTCTGTTTCCTCCTCCTCCTTCTTCTCTCCGCTTCTTTTCCCAAACACTAACAAAAACCAGAAATTCACTCTCTCAACTTCTCGACTCGATCAGAACTCGCTCCGCTGAGTCAACTGAGGTCGAGTCCATAACTCGGAAGCTCCATTCAGCGGCTGCGCTGTTACTTGGAGATAAGCGGAGCAAGCTTCCACTTCTCTGCTCGGCATCGTTGTCTCTCACTGGCGACGACGAGTCAAGTAAGTCCGAGTCGATCGCTAATTCGCCGCTTCTATGCTCGGCTTCGTTGTCTCTGAGTCAGTCAGCGGCGGAGTCTGGGGCTCAGACTGAGCCACCCACTCAGCAACAGAAGGGCCAGGCACACTCGGTTAGTCGGTATGACGAAGAGCGGGTCTTGATAAGTGAAGTTTTGGTGAGGAACAAAGATGGAGAAGAGATGGAGAGAAAAGACCTCGAAGCGGAAGCATTGGCGGCGCTCAAAGCGTGCCGAGCCAACTCGGCTTTAACGGTTCGCGAGGTTCAGGAGGACGTGCATAGAATCATCGATAGTGGTTACTTCTGCTCGTGTATGCCTGTCGCTGTAGATACGCGTGACGGTATCAGATTGGTCTTTCAGGTATATTTATATTGCATTGCTGAATGTTGTGTTTCAGATTGATTTCGATATGGGGATTGAATTTTTTTTTTTTTTAATCAATGGATTTACCTAAAATTAAGTGAAACATCAAGAGAGGATATAGCTTCTGGTCTAGTTGTATTTGACGTGATATGTAGGTATTAGAGTAAGGATTGTGGAAGATAGTTGTGTATTGCTTGAGCATGCTTAACTCTTCTTCAAATTCATGGTTATTAGATGCAATGAAATGATTATTTCCTTTTCTTTTTCATCAAATCAATATGCATTTTGAGCATATATGGAAAACAGTTTCTTATTATTTTGGCATGATGATTGATATTGACCTCTTATGGCATAAGGTAGAACCAAACCAGGAGTTCCAAGGGTTGGTATGTGAAGGAGCTAATGTTCTTCCATCAAAGTTTCTGGAGGATGCTTTTCGTGATGGTTATGGTAGATTTCTTACATGTTTTGATCTGTTTATTTGTTTGTACACAATCTGATTAATAAGCATTTGTTTTGGTGTCACTTTTGAAATGCTGAATAGGAGACTTTCATTAATTTTGAATTTTGGTGTCAAGCCGTGCAGGAAAAATTGTCAATATCAGGCGCTTGGACGAAGTAATAAATTCCATCAATGGTTGGTATATGGAACGTGGCCTTTTTGGCTTGGTTAGTGCTTCTTCTGCTGTAATATATTCCATATATGTTCCATTGCTTATGGAGATAGAGTTATTTTATTGTAGACTTAAACTTGACTTTTGTTTGTCATTGCATCTGGTCTTGATAACTGACAATTGTTCTTTTATTACCTTTACAGGTTTCTGGAATTGAAATTCTTTCTGGAGGTATAATAAGATTGCAAGTTGCAGAGGCTGAGGTCAATAATATTTCCATCCGTTTCCTTGACAGAAAGACGTGAGGACCTATCTTCCATTTCCATTTCATATTCATATACAGATGGTGTATGTTTGTATACATGTGTTTGGAAAATATCAAATCAAATCAAACATTTTCCTAATGCAAAATTTTTTAAGAATAGTTAGAATAGGAGTTTTTGGGATGTATGTTGACCGAAGAGGAGGTCTGATAGTATGCTTTATTGATATCTTCAGTGGTGAGCCAACTAAAGGGAGGACAAAGCCTGAAACCATACTTCGACAGCTTACAACCAAAAAAGGACAGGTATGTTCCTGGACTTGCTATTTGTGTTTTACTCTTTCTTGAACACTCTTTCCACGGAAGTGTCTTGTGATAGCCAATAACAAAGATCCAAGACTTTTAAAGCATAGAGGCTAGGATGGATGTAGTAAGGTAAAATGTCAAAGTCACATATAGAGCACTTGATTAGAAACGGTTACTTGGTCAATATATTCAGATCAACTTCCAAATGTCTGAGGTCTTGTGGCTAACATCATGAGTGAAACTGTCCAAGGTTGGCCTAAAATGTAAAATTATATACTTGTAAGGGAATAGGTCATTACAGTTGTTATTAGAGTTAGATACATGTCTTGGTGTTCTGCCAATCCCATAGGACTGGTGGGCCATAAGGAGAGTAGACTTTTGAATACCCAGACCAAGATCCTTGACCCTGGAGTCATAGTGTTTAAGATGGAAAGGAGCCTGGTTAGAGAGAATTACTAAGCTATAGTTATTTAAACCTCATTTCCAATATGGTATGAGGTTTGTCGAATTAAAACCTAAGAACAAAATGTTTTTGGGTTGTCCAAAGGTGGTTATGTTAATTTGTGTGGGAGGGCGTGATTATAAGAGTATTCTCAACTTGCAGAGTTATTTGTTAGATAGGTTGCGAACATTCTTTAGTTGACTTTGTTGGAAAATGAAGTGCTGATAGTTTTCATTTATTTGTTCTGATGTGTTCATACTCAAATTGGCCCTTTGTGCAGAATGCACTAGTTTGTGGATGGGCTTCTTTTAACTAATAAGGCTTTTTGCTTTCGGAATACTACCTCTGCAGGTATACAGCATGCTTCAAGGAAAAAGGGATGTGGAAACGGTGTTAACCATGGGAATCATGGAAGACGTTAGCATTATTCCTCAACCTGCAGGAGGTGAAATAAGATGCAGTTTTTGAGCTGTTGGATTGAATGATTTATGTTTTGAGTAGTGTTCTAAAAGGTGCTACGTGCTTCTAGGGCGGCAGCCTGGGGCCTAGCGCCTAGGGGGAATAGGCAGGGCTTAGAAATCAGGTTAAAGGTTTGGGGGTTAAAAGTAAAAGGTTTGGGGGCCAAAGGTTTAAAACTAAAGGTTTGGGGTTTTAATTTTAAAAGAGTTATAGAAGGCCCAAAACGATGTCATTGTGGGCCTATATAAAAAAACTTATATACACTCAAAACGATGTCGTTTTGTTAAAAAAAAAAAAAAACTTAATGATTGAATCGCCTAGCCGCTACTGCCCCGCGCCTTCCCCCACCTACCCCCGCCTACCCCTCCCTACTCGCCGACCAGTCTGCAGGCCACCTAAACTCGACTAGGGACTAGTCTCCGGCGGCTGCCTTTTAGAGCACTGGTTTTGAGCTATTATATACTTGAAAGAAAATTTCAAGGTATATGTATGAATATATGTGTGTATCTTATTTTCATAGTTCTACTTACAATTCATATTATAATGAATTTCTCAAGAGTAATCCAACCTCTTTTTGTTACTTTAACTTGGCATTTTCTGTGAATCTACACAATCTGCCACTTTAACTTTCCTGGCCATCAGAGGTTCGGGTTTAGTACTTTAATTTTTTTTTTCATTTTCTCATGGTGACAGCTACTTTTAGTTTCAATTTCACATTTCCTTAATCGGGTCAATTCTTTGTTTTATGCTCCTTTTGATTTTTATTTATTTTTGTACATAGAACTTTCTTTGTTTTTGCGATAAAATTCAATTGGATGTTTGAATTGTTCTTTTTGAACTTCTTCATATGCCTCGCTAAGAAAGCAACTCTTTTGTTTCTTAAAGCAATAATTTTTTATTGCAAGTATATGTTTTCTCTAATATGCTTATGTAGTTATGTTGTGCATATTTTGTGCATATGATTGAGCTTCTATATTCATGCTGGAATGCCCTTTGTTTTGTCAATGTCATAGATACTGGCAAGGTGGATTTAATAATGAATGTTGTTGAACGTCCAAGTGGAGGTTTTTCTGCTGGTGGTGGTATATCAAGTGGGTAGGTGACATTAGTTAACTGGCATTTTTTTTCATATTTCTTATGAAATTTCACTTGTATATTGAAGTTTTTATATTCATATTTCTGACCTATCCGAAACAATATTAATTTGGTATTCATTCACTTGTAGGATTACAAGTGGTCCTCTATCAGGACTAATTGGAAGGTGAGTTTACATTCTTTATCTGGTTAGCCAGTTCTCAGTTTTATATGCCTTTTTCCTGATTCATTATGTGTTTAACATGATCTGTGATGATTGAAACTCTTTTCTCAAGGGACCTTTACATCTTAAGCAGCATATACAGTATCCATTGTGGTGCAATTAAGTTTAGGCTGGTCTGGTTAACTGTAAGCTATAACAGATATGATTAGTTTTGGAATCTATCTTTAAAGTCCAGAATTTATGGCTGTCTATTTCAAATTCATCAATTTGGTAAGTGTCGGTTTTTATTTTGGGTAATGACCCTTATGAGTGATATTGAATTATAATTCATAAAATTGTAGAATTGCTTTTGATTTGCATTAGTCAAATTGCAAATGATCTGGATATTGGGCATCAGCAGTCGTGTAGAAGCACTGATTATAGTGTGTGATCATTTGTTTTCATCCAGCTCCATAGTAATTTTCTGGCTCTCTGCTAAAATTTGAAAATGTTTTGTCTTGGAGGAGGATTTATATTGCTGATTGTTTCTGCACGTTATGTAATTAACTGAATGTTGACATATGCTATATATCTTGCTATTAAAAGATTCTGTGTTTTTAACGCATCTAAGATTTGTTTTCCTACTTGTTTTGGTAGATACTTAAATTTGCACATGCACAGATATGCATGTTCATAAGCTTACAGTTCCAAATCTATTGTTGTACTGCATTCAAATGATGATAAGTGATTGTCGATTGTCTAGTAGCCTAATATTTATTCATTTTTGTATTGCAGCTTTGCCTATTCTCATCGGAATGTTTTTGGAAGGAATCAAAAACTTAATATTTCCTTAGAGAGGGGCCAAATTGACTCTATATTTCGTATAAACTACACAGACCCTTGGATAGAAGGAGATGACAAGCGGACATCTAGAACTATTATGGTTCAGGTAATCAAAGGTTCTTTTTTTTTTATTATTATTTTTGGTCTAAGACTACTACCTTCTCGATAGTTTGGAAATGACTATTGCTTTGCTTGATTCTGTTTTTACTAGAATTCAAGAACCCCTGGTACCCTTGTACACGGCAACCAACCTGACAATAGTAGTCTTACCATTGGCCGTGTAACAGCTGGTATAGAATTTAGTCGACCAATCAGGCCAAAGTGGAGCGGGACAGCAGGACTTATTTTTCAGGTATTTCATTAGAACCAGTATTTTCTTTGTCCAGTTGCTTGAACTTTGAATCTTTGATATGGGGAATCTTTGGTAAAGGGGTGAAGATCTCTAGTCGGCTTGACGTATATTTCTGATGGAATACTAATATTGTTGGGAACAACTATATAAGTGAAATTTAGTTTATTTCCATAGGGTTATTTCATCCTTTTTCTCATGTGGTCCATTGTCCACAAATTGCATGTTTTGGTTATTTATGTAGCCAAGCTTTCCTCTGTATCGTACTTAGGCTTCTATAAGAAGTCATTTTTTAAAAGTTAGTAGACGTTATTAATGTAAATTGTGACTTTCTGTGAATGTACTATTAGCATGCAGGTGCCCGTGATGAGAAAGGAAATCCTATTATCAAAGACTTCTATAGCAGTCCTCTCACGGCAAGGTAAGTCTCCTTAAAGTACATATAACCAAACATTTCTTGGTGAATATTCTTTTTTAATTGGTTCTCAATTATCAATTATATGGTTATCATCCAATGTGCTTGCTTTGATCCTCTGCTTCCTTTTTAACTTTTCTGCTGGGCAGTGGCAAGACCCATGATGATATGTTAATTGCTAAATTTGAAAGTGTCTATACTGGTTCTGGTGATCACGGATCTTCAATGGTTAGTCATTTGGAATCTTGTATAATTTATCTACTGTCTTTAGATCCTCATATCTGTTGTCTTTGCAGTTTGTACTCAATTTGGAGCAAGGACTTCCTGTTATGCCAGAGTGGCTGTTTTTCAACAGAGTGAATGCCCGTGCCAGAAAGGGTGTAGAAATTGGTCCTGCTTGTGTCCTTTTAAGGTATGCTACCTTCTTTATTATTATTATTATTATTAATGAAATCCCATTTGTAGATTATTGGTTACTGTAAATGAAGCAAGTGATGCTCTGGTTTAGTTTGCTAATTTGCTTTGTTTCCCATTGCTAGTTTGTCTGGTGGGCATGTAGTAGGTAATTTCTCTCCTCATGAAGCTTTTGCCATTGGTGGAACGAATAGTGTGAGAGGTTATGAAGAAGGTGCTGTTGGCTCTGGTCGATCTTATGCAGTTGGCTCTGGTGAAATCTCTTTCCCCATGGTAGGTGGAAAAAATTGTCTTATGTTGGTTGCAATGTGAAGAGTATTTTTTTAAGCTATATCACTTGATCATGATGCTTAAATCTGTTTGCAACTGCCACACATGAGTTAAACAGAAATTTTGCCAAGGCAAGGCAGGTATGATATATACCAGAAAAGAAAATGACTCAATACAGAATCTAACATATATAGGAAGAAGGAAAGCATAAATTTAGAAGAGTTGAAGTATTTCACCAAAATCTTACTAATTTTAAATTCATACATGGGGCTTCAGATGTTACCTCTCAAAAATATAGTAATTTATGCAGTTTAAAGAATGAGAAATGGTCCTGGTGGTTGCATCTAAAATATAGGGGTATTACCCAAAAGCGAACGTTTAAATTTTTTTTGATAATTCATTTTAAGGAAGAAAATTTAATAGCTTGATGTTTAAGAATTACGGTTGTAGAAAAATGATTTGAGGTTGGGGTTTGATCAGCTAATACATGTCCAAGTTATAGGGACAATTGCATGTGTTGTCATCAATACTGGCTAAATTTATTTTTCTGGTTGATTGGTGGGTAGTCAATAACTATGCATAAACTTACCTTTGGTATGTAGGGCTGGATGAGTGGCAAGTTAAGAAAAAATAGGACCATAATAGATTTGTTGCTTTCCTTAGAAGTTAATAGTAGCATAATCGGGGAGAAGTACTTATTCAAGTGGAATAAAAAAGGAAAATAATTGGAGGAGATATCAAGAGAAAGAAAGCTATTCTTGTTGGTTTTATATTGGAAAGATGGTTGAAAGAGAACATTATGGTATTTGTCTCTGACAATTAACTTGATTGTTATCAATGACAGCTGGTATGGTGTGGCATATTGGTGAAAGATTGCTCATTTTTCATTTGTGGTTGGAATATCTTCTCTTGAATGGAGTTTTGTTCTGAATATGAATTTTCGAAAAAGAGAATTCCTAATCTTATTTTCTGCAAAACTAACATGAGATTGTGGATGGTATGAAGTATTTTTAGTTTTAAAAACCCATACCTTTTGATGGTTGAATTTGCGTTACGACTTGAGTGAATGCTTATTAAAATGTTAAAATTTTTAGGAACTAAATTCTGCTGACAAATTACATGTAGGAGATAGAATCTTAAAAGAGTTCCTAAAAATAAACTGACCAGAGGATGGTACTATAATTAATATAATGTCATTTGTAGGATAAAAGGGATTTAATTTGATCTGAAACTTCTATTGAGTTTATTAATGGTCAAACTGGAAATGACAATTCTTTGAATTGTCTTACTGTTCATGATGAAAACTAAAAACCTCTGTGAATAATTAAATATATAGGGTTGCTCCTGGGTCTTAGCTTGAAATATTTATTTTCAGGTTTAACTACAAAAGATTTCTTGGTATATTTTTGTTCTCACTAATGTTTTGTTAAATTAATTAAACTATCAACCTTGACCTATGAGGTTATGAGTTACAATCATGCATCTTAATGGGGTTGAAGTGGTTAGAAAATCCTGTAAAAGAATTATTAGGAGGGCCAAACATATAAATATACTTCTGAGGAGTTTGTCTGCTATTAAATATATAGGAGTCCTTTTTCTACGAGTGGGCCATCCTCAACCTCCCATCCTTCCCTCCTTTCCCCTACTTTCCACCGTACTTCCTTCATATTTAAACACTACAATTATTACTGCACCTTTCTTAATTGACGGTTTTATGAGCTGAAGATTTCATGTGAGAGATAGATGTGAATGAAAAAAGAGATCATTAATCATCCTTTTGATTGTCTTTTGCAGTTTGGACCAGTGGGAGGAGTTGTTTTTGCTGACTATGGAACAGACCTTGGATCTGGCCCTACGGTCCCTGGTAGGTTTTTTAATGGTTTGGCCCCACTTTTTGATGTTCTGTGAGTATAGTGTTTCGAAATGTGTCTGTATACTTTTTAATATCCGGCAGTCTTCTTGTGTTTTTTTAACCTCCCTTCTTCATTAGGTGATCCTGCTGGGGCAAGATTGAAGCCTGGGAGTGGATATGGGTATGGTTTTGGCATACGGGTTGACTCTCCTCTGGGACCTTTGCGACTTGAATATGCATTTAATGACCGGCAGGCGAAAAGGTTTCACTTCGGGGTTGGCTACCGGAATTAATTTTCTTTAGGCGTCTATGATAACTGTTGCAGTGGTATCTTTTATTTACTTGATGCAAAAGTAGTTGAATAGCTTTTTGACATTTATGGGTATAAAATCTATTGTCTGGTGATTTATGGACCTGCTATCAGTATCAAATGTCCAGGTGATGAAGCCAATTCGGCATTTAAGCTGATTCAGTGACTGCTCCCACATTCCCATCAACTTGACAATCAAAGCGACGTGCTACCGTTTTCAATACGGTTGATTTCCTTGAATGGCATATGTGGAAGGTGTTGTAACCAGAGAATTGTGATTTTGTAACTTTGATGTTGTCAAGGCAAGATTTAGTTCTCAGTCTGTTTTTTCATATTAAAAGTTCAATATTGGTCTCTTCCTTCTCCTGCCATTATAAGGTCTGTTATTATGTTTCTATCACCAATGCTCTTCATTTAAAACATCGGTTTGACAATAAGCCCCCACTTTATTGAAAATTCGTTATACAGAACTTGGGAGATAGTTGTTGTGTTGTTAATTCAGATAGGGATGTGCTTTGAAGCGTTTATTACATTGTCAAATGGTTGATTTTAACTGTCTTTTTATCCAAGTAGTTTTCTTGGAGATGCAATGAAATGTGATTTTAATTTCTCGAAAAGCAAAATTCTTTAAAGAATAACGTAGCCTGGAGATGCTTGTGGCATCAACCGAGGAGCTTCATATTTATTCAAGAAAAAAATGGCGGAGGCAACTGTTTTCAAATCATTTTTAGAATGGCTTAATTTTGTGGTGGAATGAAAATATATGGTACAAGTTAGGACTCTTTGAAAAATGTATGAGAGGTTGAAAATTTGTATTCCTTGATCCATCTGATGCTTGATATCGGACGTTGTCGGATACTTTGTCTAGCTATCGATTGTTGAGATAAGAGTCGTTTAGAGAGGGTCGAGTGTTTGATTCATTTGTATGATGCATCCCTTAGTTTTGGTTTACTTTTATAATTCTTTCTAATTTAATAAAATAATTATAAAGTTTCAATTTCGAATGTATTTACGAAGTCAGTTGTGAAAATTAAATTTAAATAAATTAATTTTAAATAATTTATATCATTATTATGACTCTAAATCACCCGATGACATTGAAACATAGTTTTTGGTTAATTAATACCAAACTAGTGAGGCTCTAAGTCGCTAAGGTCATAGACAGTAACTCTACCATTTGGTACACTTTTTCTTGAATTTATCTAGTGAAATCCTTGTAGCTAGATTGCTTATCACTTTTATGTATAGTGAGATATTACTCATATTAAGCATTGCCACCATGATCATGTGAATCAAGGCCAATTGGCTTGGCTCTTCTTTAAGAACAGTACATAGTAGATATTGAATACTAGCAGTGGTGATTTTATCAATTTCTAATCGAGGGATCCTTCAATTTTATTCTTATCTAATAAATAATATAATGTAAATGGGTTTCAATAGTTTCTTGAAAATTTCGGTAAAGTTTTCTTTTTTCTTTTTTTTTTTTTTAAGAAAAAAAAAAAAAAAAAAAAAAAGGNTTTTTTTTTTTTTAATAAAAAAAAAAAAAAAAAAACTCAGGAGATCCATTATAGTACCCCATTTTTTAGTCACCTCACTGCCCTGTACTCTCTTCAACAAGTTGGTACTACGCTACACAAATCCTCGACTTCCTCACCTTCTACGGTAGCTATCTAGCTTTATTGCTTTACCCATGTTTAATTTCCTTAATTTCATGTCTTGAGAAAATTATTGGTAATTAATGAGAACTATATACCACAAATATAGGTAGTCTTATAAAACCAATTGTTTGAGGCAAAGTTAGATCCAAGTGTCATTAAATCCTCAAAAGTTGAACCAAAATTATGTGAACAGATAATCCTAATTCATTTGGTCTAATGGACCTATCTTATAATCCATTTGCGAAGGAAGGGCCTAGAAATGGGTGACAGTTGACACCTCCCAGTGAAATTCAGCTAAGGAAATTTAAGGGCAATGCAAGTGTGGGATGGAGGAACACTGTGTCTTAGAATTCCGAGTTTGGAAAAGGGAAAAAGTTGAATGACACTTTCTGTAATCAACTTACAAGAAGAGGAAATGTCAAAATGGAAACAGAAACACTTTGAAAATTTTAGTAAGGTACAAGGAAATTGCATGAGGTGACATAAGATTCACTGAGGGGAAGGCCACTAAGGTACCATCAAAGTATCAATAGACATTATATAGGGAAAGGCTGCAAAGCAATTAGATCCCTAAAAGGAAGTTGGAGAAAAAGAAAAGAAGCACAGCGATTCAGGCCAATTAGATAGAACTCTTGTATAGTTTGGCAAAGATGACTTAGTTAAAATGATGTAAATGTAAATAACCAAAAACATAAATTAGTATCACTAAGTAACTAATATTGATCCGCGCTCTCATACTCACTTTATCCATATAAAAGACTCAATGTTATACCTTTAAGAATATTGGATTTTGGATGTTACGAAAGTATACAAGTACAACCCGATATTCGACAGATACAAATGAGAGATAAATCTATTAATCATAGATATATAAGAGTGTATAGGAGTACTAGAACTCCTCTAGGTGTAAGTCTAGTTTTCTAATCCTTTATACTTTTTGTATTTCACAAAGAATTAAGTTGAATAAGGAAGAGTCAAAAGTTTCGTACAAATAAGAAAAAAGTTAAATTAAATTAAGAACAACCATAAGATCCCGACAAAAGCCTTAGCAGAAGATAGCTAGCTATAGATACATATAACCCACATTAAATGATTAAAGCTTAACTTAAGATAATCCTAGCCTTCCACCTATCAAAAAGCTTATATACCACTAGGGGAAGACAAGTTGAATGCATGCTAGCTATGCAAAGAGTACTACTTTAAGGACGAAATCCCAATCAAATCAAACATTATATAGAAGATCTATAGGCTCAAAAAGTAGAGCAATATTCTTGAGAGATAATATCCAATCTTCACAAGATCAATGTGAAAGTTACTAGAAAAGAATCAAAGAGATTTACGTAAAAAATCTCTGAAAAAAGCAAAGAAAAAATCGATTCTTAAACTAATCTGTCATTGAA
>JANKKB010001815.1:0-27588 GCA_026225775.1 Bursera palmeri
ATAATTAAATTCCTGTGAATATTAGATCTTTCTCTCGAACGAATTCTTAACTGTAAAATGTATCAAACTCTTTGTTACAAAATTATTTTCTATTATCCGTCCTCAAAGACTTTATCATTTTCCAGATTCAAACTCTATTCGAGCTTTAAAAATTTTAAACATTGTAAATATATTTGGCTTTCTCTTGTTACGGCATACCCAACTTCTCCTGAAATAATCATAAAAAAATGATATAAAATATTTGGCTCCTCCTAAGAATGTAACAGGTGACGATAAAAATCATTTAACATAAATTTCTAATAGTAAGTAAAGATTTTAATGTTATTATTTCGTCCTTATTTTTATTTAAATTATATAATCTTTAAATTTAAACTTAATTATAGAATATAATGAAAGCTCAACTTTATAGTACTTCCTTCGCTAAAAACATATAACAAAATATCAAAAGCTTAAAAGCTTTTGCGATTAAAAATGAAAGTTGTATCATGATCGAGTTTTTAATTAAGTTAATTAATGAATCTTGAAAGAATACCTAGTCATCCATAATGTTAAATTTGAAATTACACCAATGAAACTTTGTCTTTTTGGTTATTAAAAGGCCATTTGAACTTAAACAACCCCCACAATCTCTACTGGTTTTCTTACATGCACCATTAAAGCAAGTGCTTTGGTTTTATTAATACGATTCACATTTGTTTTGGCACATGATTGAAAAGATTTCTTAATGATAAAAAAAAAAAATTGAAAAAAAAAGTTATGTAGTTACAATTTAAGTAGAATGTGATTTAAATAAAGTTTAAAATTTGAATTTCTTCGATAAACCCTTTTTGAACTTTTTAAAAATTATGAATAGTTGAAAATACCTCTATTATATATGAACTTCCTAATTAATTGTACTTCAAGAAATGTGTGCAATGGACCCATAAAAAGATTTATTATATTAAAAAAGCTGCAGTGATCTCCACTAATAACCCTTTAACAGATATTTTAATTGCTTAATTCTGTGGCCGTCTGAAGTGAGAAATAAGGAACATATAGGAGGAAAACAATAGTGATGAAGCTCCCCATAAAAATATAAATATGCATTTTAGCAGTCATGACACAAATCCACTAACAAATCTAAAATTGGATCATTTTTTATAACAAGTAATGATCAGTTAAACTAGAATGAAGTTAAAAACGATTTGAAGTGGAATTTTTCAATTGATTAAGATGAAAAGATAGCATCATAGATCCGATTAGTTGAAATAATTGAATATATTCTATAAGATCAGATTGAGAAACATATACACATGCATGCAATGTTATAGAGGCAAAATGTAACTTTTAGTGTTCAGGTAGTATATATATGGATGAATGCATATGTATGCATTTGTACATCAAAAGACAAACTTGTATTCTAACAAAGATGAAAAGTTTAAAACAATAATATAAATGTATTGGGTTTCTAACTTTGAAAAATTTTCTTTTCTCAAAAATGTTGAAAGAGAGTTCAGTGCATGTGTGAATCACAGATGCACCAGCACAAAAAGCCTGGAAGAACAAAACAAAACAACACAACACATACATTCATGCTTCTGGGTACTACTGTAGAGTTCAGATGATCAGCTGCTATTAGTAAAAAAAATTATGTTTTTGAGAAAAATAATTTATTCTAGCAGTCTGTTTTTTCCTCTTTGTTAAAGTAACCTTTTCAATATAAGTACTCATTATAGCAATCCATATTTGTTCCTTAGCCATATCTAACTGGAAAGCTTCAAAAATCAGCAACTCATGGCAGGCACTCATGTGGGTTTGAGATGATTGACCCGAATATGCCAATATGGACCCCATTTCGGGTCTTTCTAGACCACTTTTTTGGATTGCAATCAAGTGATAGGGGCCACTCTATCACACGCTCCTCACTGGTGACACCTGGTGCTCTTGTAATCCTGATGTAATTCTTGCATCAGATCCCCATTTTCACCCTTTCTATTGCTTGACTTGGCTATCATTTCATGATTTTGTTTTGTCCTAATGAATTCATGTGCTTGATTATGTTTATGTTTGAGCTAAGCTTCTGCTTTCCCCATAATTGAGTTTTAGAAGATAAGCCACATGCTCCATAATTGCCCATTATACATATGTAAAGCCACATCCTACACCTTTAATTTGATTCATTATATGTATGAAGTATAATCAATGTATTAACTTGAGTTTTTTGTGGAATTAATGTTATTATGAAACTATTAATCAACAGATTTGAAAACTTTTGTGGTGGTGGATGTGACAAAGGAGGAGTTTTTTTAGATGTGGACTGATGGAAGTGACTGCAATAGTAGATTTACCAACCACAGAATAACCAGAATAAAAGCAATAGTTGAATTCTTTGACAAGTGATGGCCTCTATGTGCTCTATGTAATGGAAGTCTTCATTATTTGTAAATGCTGTTTGAAGCCATTGTTTTAAACATAATTTTCAATTTGACCAAATTTAATCCCACCTTAGTATTGAACTTGAAAAAATAATAAATTATTGCTAGTCAATTTAAACGAGTCGTCTTGATTTGGAGTTTCACTGTTATAATACTTAACTAAGATTTGCTTTTTGCGGAAAATGAAACCATCACATTCCAAATTTTCAACTTGTTAATTTCTAATGTTAGGATTCTTTCGAGTAAATGCATTTTGGACTATGCTTAAGTGAAATATAAAATAAATAATATCTAAGTAGTTTAGGTGTGGGTTGTTATAATTGATAATAAGAGTAACTTCGATATCTAAAATTGATCAATTTAACGTATACTTAAAATGATGTTAATGCGAAGTTTGATAGGATTTTAAAAGGGAGAGTTTGACATATCCCACATTAATAGAGAAGCTAATGAATAAGAAATGAGATCTTAAACTAGTTTATTAGGGTTAAATTTTTTTTTAATTAAGTGAATAAATTTTAGATGAAAAAAGCTTATATGAAATTCAAAAATCACTTAAAAGCAAATTCGTGAGACTTGAAATCCGTTTAGGACAATATCCATTTGATTTAGACTCAGGTAACTACAAAAACATTGTTATCAATTTAATTTACATAATTTCTAAAATATTTTTGTATCTATTGAATAATTTCAATAAATAATTATATAGAAAATTGAAAAGAAGATAAATTATTTTCTTATCTTAAAAAAAATATATAACCCAAGATGGGAATTTTAATAACAAGACAAAACAGCGTAAAACAAAGTTTGATCCAGAAACGTAACTGAACTGAATTGAACTCAAACCCAAGCCCACTTCATTTCAGTTTGAGGTCGTTTTTCAGCTCCAACTGCTGCAAGTTCTTGGCAACCTTGGACCAAACCGTTGACATGGCGAACACCAAATGGAACCACACAGCTCTCCTTGTTATTGACATGCAGGTCTGTCTCTCTTTTCATATGCAAAAAATCACTCAATTTTCATATCTATTTTTGTTTTACATTTTTCTGTGTTGTTTACGTTTTGAAGAATGATTTTATACTGGAAAATGGATTGATGAGAGTGGATGGAGGGAAAGCCATAGTTCCAAATGTTATAAAGACTGTTGAAATGGCTAGGCAGCGTGGGGTTCTCGTCATATGGGTAATCTTGCTTGCTTTTTTTTTTCTTTCTTTCTTTTTTTGTGATTTTGTCTCTTTCCCACTTCAGTTTTTTGCTTTTCTGGTTGCCCCTTTTCGTTTTCTAAGAAAATTGTCCATGAAAGCTTCAATATTTTCTAGAAAGAGACCTGGACTAGCTGAACACTTTTGAGGGGAAAAAAATGATATATTGTTTGCTAAAATCGAACACTTTTTATTTTTGGAACAGGAAGAGAAATATTTAGTGGCCTTTTTTAATTGGATTAATAGTCAAAGTTTTATTTTTTGTACCTGTGGTCGTACATTTTGAGGGAAATTATTTTAGTTCTTAGAACTTTTCTTTTTCTTTTTTTAATTTCAAATGTAATTTCAACTTATGGAATTCATTTATACATTAGTTTAGAGTAAATGTTTCGAGGGTATTGAACAGTTAGGCCATGTTAAAACCAAATTTTGCTAGCTACCGGTTTCAATATGTAGCAAGAAAAGTTCCATTTCTATGTATATGAAAAAGTAGTTCATCTATTGTGATTTGATCTTTATTCAGCTCATTTCAATTCTTTTCTCTGATATCACTTTGATTTTGGAGAACAAACGAATCAAGAACAAATTTTTATATGATTACTAATTAATTACATAAAAAAATAAAAGAAAAAATTAAAACAAAAGAGAAAGATCTATATTATTCCTTTGTGCATTGGCGGTGAATTATGTTGAGAAAAATTTGGCTGAAGGTTGTCCGTGAACATGATCCACAAGGAAGAGATGTTGAACTCTTCCGCCGGCATTTATACTCTGCTGGAAAGGTAGGTCCCACCTCTAAGGGAAGTCCAGGCTCAGAACTGGTTGATGGCCTTGTGATCAAGGAAGGAGATTACAAGGTGGTAAAGACGCGCTTCAGTGCTTTTTTCGCCACCCATCTTCACTCATTCCTTCAAGGTGCAGGAATTCATAGCTTAGTAATCGCTGGTAAATTTCAAGACTAATAAATCCTTTAGCTAGTGTAACTCTGTGAGGCATTCTTGTCCAAATAGTTTGTGTGATTTACTGGCATATCTGCATCTAGGTGTCCAAACTCCAAACTGCATCAGGCAGACTGTCTTTGATGCGGTAGCACTGGATTACCCATCTGTTACTGTTATTGTTGATGCCACAGCTGCTGCCACACCTGACATTCACGTTGGTATGTATTCCCATTGTCACCTGGATTCTATTACATATTATCACATCTGCTGCTCTTTTATGCAAAAATTACGTGTTGCTTATTATTTAAACCCTGAGAATGTTGATAAGTATGTAATCTGATTTTTGCATCATCTTTCTTCCTTGTTTGAAGATTTTAGATCTCACAACAAGCTTTAATCTCTTCAGAAAATTGATTTTGCTGAAACTGAAGTAGATTCTGATGTGGTTACTCACTCTCTTTGGTTTTCGTTTTTGACAAAATTATGAAATCTAATAGATTGAAAATTTTTGTTGCTTAAAATTGCAATGCTGTGAAGTGCTGGGTTATCTTTATCTGTAACCTACAAATTGTGAAACCAAGAATGAATTCGAGAAAATATTCACTGCTTACATATCTTCCATTGTTGCTAGCAGTTAGACCCAATTTAATTCTATTAAAATGGCTTGTTCTTGGGTTTAGAATATTATTGTGCAGCAAGTTGTGGATATTATATGAAGGTGCAAGAATAAAAATAATTCATTCTTTTTCCCCCTCATAATATGCATTGAATTATGCTCATCTCTAAAGATAGTAGATTGCAAAATGATATTCACGACTGACTTTGTCTACTAAATTTTCTGAACCAGCCAATATCTTTGACATGAAAAATGTGGGAGTTGCAACACCAACTTTACAAGAATGGTGTGAAGCTGATGCTTAATTCATTAGACACTAAATATTTCTACATCCTGCATAGTTGTCCTTGTATCATGTTTCTTTTGATGTGTTGAAATAATGTGTTTGCGTAAAAAAAGACATAGTTTTTTCCCACCATACCGATTGAATTCGTCAAGTTTCTTATATGCATGCTTTAACATTTTAACTCAAAACCATAGAAATAAATCCCGTGGGAATACCAACAGTATCAATTTTAGTGCTATTGACAATTTAAGTTGATAATGGAGTTAAGGTAGTATCTCTCAAACTCGGCTGGTTTAAATAAGGCAGTGTTTAAACTTTCCTGCAACTCAATTGAACTCAATATATGAGCTTAATGTTTCAGTTTTATATGCATCGGATAACAATTTGTCTGGGATTTTATTATGCATATTAAGTTCCTGAATCTCAGCACCTCGGACATCTCCATTGCAGATTTTCACCATGTTGTGGTTAATTAAAAATTAGCCAAAAATTACCACGAGGGATGAAGCACAAAAAATACACAAAGCAACTGCTGTTTTAGCACTGGTTTTTTGGATCTTGAATCGGTGCCTTCTCCTCAACATTAGGCTGCAAGTTACTAAAGCCACTGTTGTTACTTTGGTACTTTCTGACCAGAAAAGCAATACATTCAATCACATGGTTTCAACTTGGTGCATATTTTCTCAGGTGCAACTCTGCCTACGGAGAACGTGTTGCAATATGAAGAGGGGTAGTCCAATACTAGACAAAATCCACTTCTTTGGGTACATGTACAATATAGTGTATAGGCCCTCTGATGATCAGCCACTAAAGGACATAAGAAGCCTTTGGGATTTTGATGGCCCTTTTCTGTTGGATTTTACTCTCAGATAATTGGAATGCCCTAAGTCCAACCACAACCTTGGATGACAAATCATTCATCATTAATACAAGGGCAATGTGTTTTACCATGGTAACTAGATTTAGCAACATCTACTTATCAACCAAAGCAAACTCCACATACAATCTTCTCACCAAAAACAAAAAACCTTCTACCAAATCATATCTTGCACTCATTATTCATAAGAAAGTTGAAATAGATTTTCTACAAATTCCCCTTTATCTTGTTTCAAAAACTGATAGAGAATGATGAATTGGCCATATGGGCCGACTAGGGGCCCAATCTGAAAGTTGTAAAACAAAGGTGGCATTGGCAACAATCTAACATAGTGATTAACGAGCTGAGTCTCTTTAAGCTTATAATCATTGAGTATCATTGTCAAGTGGTATATGAGTTGGGGCAGGACCAGGGTGCCTGGGTGGACCCTAAATGGTTCACTTTCATATGGGTTTCTCATGGGTAAGGGGCCTATGAGCAGAGTACCTTTATCCAACATGGCCCATGAGATTTCCATCTCTTCAATGATGAGATTCCTTTTGAATTGTGACAAGTCCTACATGGTTCAATGCTTCTTTTTTTCTTTTTTTCTTGTTCTTCTTTTTTTTTTTTTTCAATCTACAGAAAACTTCTTGAACAGTTTCATATTCATTCTTGTAATGAGTTAGGCAGGATCCAGTTACAAAATTGAATAATGTCATCTACTAGAATTGAAGATTGAATCTTAACTATACAACAAACTCTAGTCCAATATTTATTGCTAAACTAAATGCTATATATTTATCAAACAACAACACTTCTGACTATTAAATCTATATATGTTTAACAATGATCAAAGTATATCAAAACTAATCTTCAAAAGAATAAAATAAGGTTTTGAAGTACTTATATATATCAATTCTCCAACAAGAAACATATAATCTTCAACTAACATATATAAAAGGTGATGCAATGATGAAGATTGATGGTAAAATTGGGTAGCAACAGTAATTTGATTGATGAAAAAGAAGAAAAAAATTTGGTTAGGTTTTCAATCTAACTTAGCAACCAAACCAAAAAGGAAGATGTTGACTCCCTGCCCATGTGATGGTGCTTGACATACCCCTTAACTTATAAAAATGTGTCAACATTTGCACACTAAACTTGTACTTCAAAATATGGAAGAATATTTGGTGCTTTTTCTTTCTAATTTTAATACTATCAAACAAACAACAATCAAATCAATTTAAGATTATAATCTGATGACAAATATTGATTCGATAACCTTACCGATCAAACAAGAGAAAGGGTTACTATTGCTTTGGTCTATAGACCAAGTATGGAGANTAATCTGATGATAAATATTGATTCGATAACCTTACCGATCAAACAAGAGAAAGGGTTACTATTGCTTTGGTCTATAGACCAAGTATGGAGAAGATAAGATAAGATGGAAAGCTTGTAGTGGCCTACCTTCCACTCTCCTAGTTACACCAAGATTTGAGTAGCATGTTCTCACTTGTGCAACTTTTGAAATGAGAGAGAGTTGCATGAAAAGCTATCATTACTAGTTTATTATTATTATTGTTAAAAGGGAGCCTAGATGGCCCTTAGTTTTAGGGACAAATTGCTTCACGCAAGCCCCAAAATAAAGATGGCACTGTCGTCCTTATTGCCTTGTCCTCATCTCCCCCTACCCTACAATTCTTGGGCCCTATCATTGAGGCCACTGTCAGAGAAATTGACTCCCTTGTATAACCTTGGAACTCAGCTATGCCATGAGTTTGAGTATGAGCCCATGAAGTTTCTTTTTCAAAATTTTTTACTTTTCCTTTTTTTTTTTTTTTTGGGATACATTTTAGACTAGATTCTTGAGTTATGTCGTTTTCATCCAAGTGGAAATGGGGTTTCTTCAAGCACTTTTATTAAGTATATAAAAAGTAGAATTTGTTCTAATGAAAGTACTCAATAAATATAAAGCAAAAACACCATGTTGTATTAGGTCAACACCAACCACTAAATGACTAATATCAATTTATATTATAGTTGTGGTCTAATTTGATTCGTTATCGAATCACAATTATTAAATGAAGCTCAAATCAACTCATATTATAGTTTTGATTTAGTTTAATACGTTATGAATGTTAGTATCATAACAATAATATATCAATATAATGAAAGACTAACCGTTAAAAAATAGTAAAACATCCATGTGACCCAAGGGCGGACCTAAGAATGAAATTTAGGGGATCCAAGGTTAAAGTAGCAATTAACATAAATAAAAATAAAAAGAAATAAAAATATTATATTGATAAAAATTCTTGTTAAATAATACATTAATAATTATTTTCGACAAAATTTCATCTTTTGAAAATATTTTATAATAACTTTATTATCAGTTTTATCAAATATATCATTCTCTATATATACAAATAAGCTATCATTCAACTATTAATCACTTATTCTATTTTAAAAATGATTTTTTCATAATATTCATTGCTGAAATATTATTGTATAAATTAAGGTTGATGAAGTGGAGTTAGTAAAGAAACCAATTCTAAAGTATTAAAGTCATTGAAATGCTAAATTGACTACAATTATTACCAATGTTTGAATTGTCTGAAAAGCCCTACAATGAATTGCTAATATGAAAATTAGCTCTAAAATCTACCACTAAACAACTTCAATAACCATTTAAATCATCCTCATTTTGCTTTTTTGCTAGACAATCTAGACAGTTTCTTATCTAGTTTCATTTCTTGTTACAATGAAAACATTTCCCTTTCAGTTTACTTGCTTCCTCGATAACATTTTTCTTAGGAGCTTGAGGTGCTTTATTGATCTGAATTTTTTTATAAGAATTCTCTTATGTGACATAGACAGCCTTCCTTTTTAAGGATTACCTCAATAGCTTGAAGTTCCATTAATTAATTAATAAGTTAAAGTCATGAAGGATTGTCTTCCTTTCTTGAATGAATTTCTTATAGTAGAAAAAATAGGCTTCTATATTTTTTATTTCAAGTTGCCTCCTCCCTCTTTTATTTTAATTAATCAAAGTGAGATTACATAATTATATATATATATTAATGGTAAAAATAAAGTGGGGTCACTTGACCTCATGTGACCTTACCTGGGTCCGCCCCTAATGTGACCGATAATGTTATATGATCAATTTATTTTTAAAAATAATAAAAAATTGGTTAAAACTTATTGGATAAATTTATCAAATAATAATTAAAGTAAACTATTACTATTGAATGATTATGGTTGAACTATAAAACTATTCATTCTAGGGATAGAAATAAAAAAATAATAATAACCATTTGACACTAATGGAATTATAAATTTATAATAGAATAACATAAGTTGAAAATGTTGAGGAGAATCAAGACATGTAAATTATAACATGAAACTCAGGACAATAAAGGGTAGTCAAAATTGTTAATAAAAAGGGGAATTTTGGTCAAAGATGGATTTATATGAATTAAAAATCTAAGAAGCAAAGACATGAAGAAAAATCCAAAAAACCCGACAACGAAAATGAAAGGAAATTTTGTATAAATTTGAAAATGAAAGCAACAAATAAACGAACATAATTAAAGCCATCAAGGCCCTACTCGAGACACCCACGAAAAAACAGAAATTTTGTTTAATAAATCATGTATTGAGACTTAAATACTAAAATTAAGTCTATATTTATTAGTTTAAATTATTTAAAAAATGATAAATTTAATATAATATTAAAATTTATTAAAAATTTATTATTTAATCTAAGATCCATTGAAATATACGAGATTTAATCGATTTAATTGACATTATAAACGTAGGGAAGACCGTTATAGAAGAGGGATCCTATTGAGATGTTTTGATCACATATTAATGATTATATATAGAGAGAGAGAGTATTAAAAAGCAATAATAAAGTTGTACAATGGACCGGTAATATTTCCTTTTCGCTTGATTATAATTAGTTTTATCTAGTCAAATTGATCATGATATTGATTACAGCAATTGAAAAGTTGATGTGAAGTCATATCAAATTATTAGTGAAACATGTTTCAATACAAACGATTCCATATTGAGACACATTTTTTGCTCTACTCTTAGTCCAGAATATATATATAATATAATATAGATGAAATGATAATAATCCCCGATTAAATTTGAAGAATACTTAACCTCATATTTTTATTAAATTAATATTTACCCTTCAGATATCCCTAAAAAATTAACACTTATCTTCCAAATATTTGGAGAATAAGTGTTAGTTTTGGAAAAATAGTGATAATTTTTTGAAGGATAAGTGTTAGTTTACTCTTACCCCTCCATTAGATTTTAAGAAAACATTTAATCTATATATATATATATATATATATATAATAGTATTTGCCCAGTTCCCTGTTGTGTACTGTCTATCGGTCTACTGCATGAAGCAATCAATAGCTTACTATTTCCATGAAAAGAGTTGATGATCCATCAATCAAACGGTCTAAGTAACAGGAAAATAAAATGATAAACAGGCACAATTACATGTTCATCTATGAGGTTTGCCTGATCTAAATTTTTTTCGAACCGAGTTCAAAATATACAAAAACAGCGCTTAATGTTTGCTACTGTAGATTAAAAAAAATGAACAAATAGTCTTAACGTGTGTTAGGTTAGTTCTCATCTTAAGGTGGTTCGCCATACTGTTATACTTTTGGTCTAGTTATTTGGTCTTTCTTCAACTTGTCACCCTCTTTCGTTACATGTTTAAATTAAGCGATTGATTTAAGAGGCCTAAAGTTTGGGATTTGTTTTCTCAGTACAAAAAAAATTGACTTTCAAGTCTTGCTTCTGTCGTCTTTTCTCAATAATAAAAATCTTTTTAAGATTTCATAGAACAGTTACTTAGACAAATAGATTATCTGGTGGACAATAATTGAGGAAGAAAACCTACTCTAGATAAGGATTAAACACGAATATGAAAAGTCACTTTAAGAGTATATATTAATATTTCGAAAAATGTTATAAAAATATCTGATGACCATTTATATAATAAAACTACGTAATTTCTGAGATGATTACTTTAAAATAAATTATGAAATGTCTGAAATACTCTTTTTGATAAACTAAAACCACAACCCAATGCAACATACAACAAAGAGTATATTAGACATTTTATACATTGAAGGATGCCTCTTTTTGTATGTATTTGGAAACCTAAGGGACCAAACTTAGGCAAGATAAACATCAGGGAGGAAATTTTCTCAAACAAATACATTGATAAACGCACCAAATATTGGTGCATATTTATTATAGTGTGCTAGGGTCTGCAGCTGGTGGTGCCTAATCTCTCAACTTCTGTACAAATCAAAGTAGTTCTGAAATAGAAATTTCCTTTACGGTAATCTGAACAAGCAATCTGTTTTTTATATCTGAAACTTCAAGTTCCAAGAATGTGAATGCTGTTCCGATAGATCTCACGGCTGACAGTCCCAGATCATGCATATGATTATTATACAAAAGGGTGATTACCATCTGGATAACCCACGTGCATGCACACCAAGCTTGACTCTCAGAGCTGTGTTTATACATATTATATACATAATTGAAAGAATCGGTTTGGTGTTGCCTGCTTGGAATTGCCTTCTCTTTTATCTCATCATTGGACATCGTTTTAGCTGCACACCCCATTCTGTGATGATAGTGGCTTGGCAATGGCAGCAAAGTAAAGCAAAAAGGAGGAGTGGACCATCTGATTATTGTGAATCCTGCCACACCATATCCCCAAAAGGGTATGATCATCGAATTGTACTACTCACTCTTCAAATTATTTATTTCAAAAATTGTTTTTTTTTTTCTTTTTTCAAAAGGAAATGTTAGCAATACTCCCACATATTTTCTATTTTTCATATTAACTTAAAAAGTTAAAAAAATAATAAAATAATAATAATGAAGTGTTATTAATATAAATTTTTTTTTTCTAAAAGAAAGAAAGGAAGGAAGAATGTGAAAAAGTGTCTGTAAAAAGTTGACATAACCATTAGAAAAGCTGCGAAGATCATGGTATGTTTCACCTCAATTATTTGTCATATTTTATATTTGTTTATTTACTTTTTCGGAATTGGACTGAAACAAGAAAGTGGACTATTATTCATTTAGAAGTTATTACACGCAAGGAGATCTTTGTCTCAAATTCATGCTGCTACTCCCCCTCCTACTGCCTACTACTATAAACCCTCTAACACTCTTTTGCTTATGATAGATTTTGCATCTCTCTCTCTCTCTCACTTTCTCTGCTCTTCCTTCCTTCTCTGTGTGTGAGTAACTGAGGAGGAAGTTGCTGGCTATGGAAGAACCCATTTCAGATCAAAGGGAAATGAGCCACCGGCAAGGCAATGGTGACACTACTACTAGCACTCTTCCAAGGAGGCCAAGGGGTGGCCTCATTACCATGCCATTCATTATTGGTAAATGCAAAGCCAAACCTTTAATTAAAATTTAGCATATGTTTACATTGGTTTTGGTGATGTTTCGGTGATTCTTTGAAGTTTGTGTGCTTCATTATCTTGCTGTTCTTAGTACAGGACATGCAGCTGGCATAGCTTATTTAAAAATGCATATGCTTACATGGGGTGTTTGTTGTTTTATTGTTTAATACTTCTCTCACTCAATTTCTAAATCTGTTCTCATTTCATTCGAGTATTATGCTTCATTTTCAGAAAAAGTTCATTACTTCTTTAACGGCTTTGTTGAACTCTTCAGAGATCTTTGGAAAAATGGTTTTTTTTTGGTTCGAACTTTGAATCTTTCTTTTTGGGAGTCAAGCAAAGCAGAAACTGAAGCTTTTCAGTTTGCTTTGGTGAGCATAGTGTACTCAGAATACACATAGTTTTGCAAGGGCATGTATTGCCGAAGTGAGATTTGAAGTTTAATTCGCTTCTCAAAATCTTCATGTTGTGTCTAATTTGAAACCTGAAACTGGGTGTGAATTGTAACAGCAAATGAGGCGTTTGAGAAGGTGGCAAGCTATGGACTAATTCCAAACATGATATTGTACTTGGTGGGAAGCTATAATCTGGGAGTTGCTAAAGGGACCAATATTCTCTTCTTCTGGACTGCAGCTACCAATTTCACTCCTCTTTTGGGTGCTTTCCTCTCTGATTCTTATCTGGGTCGGTTCCTTACCATAGGCTTGGGCTCCATCTGCAGTCTCCTGGTAAACACACACCCAAAAAAAAAAACACTACTTTTCTTTCCTCATATTCTAAGCTTCTAATCATGTCTCTTCCTCTTGATAATCATTCAATTGTAGTTTACTAGAGTTTCTGCATTTGGAATTTTGCAAATGGCTTGCCGGCTTGGATATAATCTAAAATGATGTGTTTAATTTTGTCTTTGACAGCTTAAATTAGTTTATAACTAATTAGTAATTATTTTCAACTAAGCTTGACTGCCTTCGGTTAAGACTTAAGAAAGTCTGTCATTTTCAATTGAATTTAATTATTTTGGAAGTTTGAGAACCAAACTTTTAATGACAATCATGTCACTATGTGTGCATTGCGGCAGATTCCTAATAACGTTTGACTTTTCCTAGACCCACGTGAAAGGCTAGTAAAACATCTAATCTTGTAACCGAGTTTCCACCTTGCTCTGCAGAAAAGGTACTGTGCACTGCTGCAAACTTTTAACTTTGGTTTAGAAAGTTTTTAAGTGGAAACAATGGCCCAATTGACGTTAAAGCATTCCCACTTGGAAAGGAAGCAAGTAACCGCTTTTTCTTTATAATAATAAGCTCTGCAGGTTGTTAAATGCAAATGTTTGACGATGACTTTTTGACTGTAACCACCTGATAGAAAAGTTGAGTTATAATCATGTTTAGTGTTGTGTGTTGTGTGAACACCGAATTTGGTCTAATGACAGATTTGGGTTTCTTTGAGGGGGAAAAATGGAAATTTTGGGCTGCTTCAGGCTCAATTTTTATGCAGAAATTGCGTCCAAGTTATGTCGTAGCTCATTGCTTCGTTTTTTGAATTGGCCTTGTCACTACTGACACGGAAATTGGGCAGCTTAGAGCTTCATGCTGGTAGTTGAAATTCATAATTAAAATTAGAAACAGAGGAAAAAGGCAATGCTGCAATTAAAATGAGAACTTTGATATGTAAATCATTAACATCTTCCCATACCATACTGATGTGGTTTCTCTGAGGGTTGAACGATGCAATGCACCTGAGATAGTGCCTTGGATAACAAGGTTAAGTTATGAACTAACTGCCTCTTCTTGTGCTTTTATTAAATCACATCAAATTGTCAATGTCACAGGGGATGATACTCTTATGGTTAACAACCATGATTCCAACAGTAAGGCCTCCTCCATGCGACCTGTTAGCTGGCCAAAACTGCAAGTCCCCAACATCAGGTCAAATGACTCTCCTGATCTCCTCATTTGTCCTCATGTCCATTGGAGCTGGAGGCGTTAGGCCTTGCTCCTTGGCATTTGGAGCAGATCAATTGGACAGAAGAGATAATCCCAAAAATGAGAGGGTCTTAGAGAGCTACTTTGGTTGGTACTATGCTTCAGCTGCTATTTCTGTCCTGATTGCTTTGACAGGAATCGTTTATATTCAAGTTCATCTTGGATGGAGAGTGGGTTTCGGAGTTCCTGCAATCCTTATGTTCTTATCCGCATCGTTGTTTTTCCTTGCTTTCCCTCTCTATGTCAAAATGAACGCGAGCAGGAGCTTGTTCACTGGACTTGCCCAAGTGGCTGTTGTTGCTTATAAGAATAGAAAACTTTCACTGCCACCTACAAACTCTAGTAGGTTTTACCATCGCAAGAAGGGTTCCGAGCTTCTAGTGCCAACTGAAAAATTAAGGTAACACCACTTCATTTTGATCTTTGTGGTTTTTTTTTTTTGGGTGAAAGTTGGACAAACTTTGTTGCTTTATCTCATCAGGTTTTTGAATAAAGCTTGCATCATTAGAAACCCTGAAGAAGACATTGCTTCGGATGGATCAGCTTTGAATCCATGGAGACTTTGCACAATTGAGCAGGTAGAAGAGCTCAAAGCACTCTTAAAAGTCATACCATTATGGTCTACAGGGATAATGATTTCGGTAAACATTAGCCAAAACTCATTCCCAGTACTCCAAGCTAGTACCATGGACCGACATCTCTCTTCAAGATTCGAAATTCCTGCAGGATCTTTTGGTACATTCGTAGTTATTACTCTAGCAGCATGGGTAGTCCTTTATGATCGTGCAATCCTTCCTTTGGCATCCAAGATCAGGGGTAAGCCAGTACATCTTGGTGTTAAACTAAGAATGGGAATGGGAATATTTCTCTCTTGCATAGCCATGGTAATTTCAGGAATTGTCGAAAATGTTAGACGAAAAACAGCAATTCGGGAAGGATATTTGAACAATCCTCGTGCTGTGTTGGACATGTCTGCAATGTGGCTTATACCACAACATTGCTTGATTGGCTTAGCTGAAGCTTTAAACGCAATCGGGCAGACTGAGTTTTATTATTCGGAGTTCCCTAAGAGCATGTCAAGTATAGCAACTTCTCTGTTTGGTCTGGGAATGGCTGTGGCAAACTTATTAGCAAGCCTTATAGTAAGCATTGTCAATGATCAGTCTTCAAAAGGGGGCAAAACCAGTTGGGTTGCAAGTAATATCAACAAAGGTCGTTATGACAATTACTATTGGCTTCTCGCCATTTTGAGTGCTATCAATTTGCTATATTTCCTTCTGTGTAGTTGGGCTTATGGACCTTGTGTTGATCGTATAGCAAGCGCCAGAGTTGAAGGAAATGGCATTGAGGAAGAAGAGTTATCTGATCTAGGAGCTAAAGTTGGCGACGAAAGTAATGGCTTACATGGGGAACAAGAGTCATCTGATCTAGGAGCTAAGATTGGCGATGAAAGTAATGGCTTAAAGGAGGAAGAAGCATTATCCAAGTCCAGGGAAGTTTTAGCTTGATTGTGTTTAACCTGGTATGATTTGTTATAGTGAATGTATGTATATCTATGTAACTGGGTGAAAGTAATTAGCATTATAGCTTTTGAAATTGTGATATCTCTGTTTTTGTAACATTATATAGATGGTTATTGCTCTAAAATTTCTCTTTACATACCATTTACCATACTTCTTCATATATATGTACTTTGCAGAATTGCAGTGCAGTGTCTCTATTCAATGAAATTCAGTGTTTTGACTACTTGGAACACATCTGTGGTTGGACTATACTGTTACTAGTGCTATTATAATCTGGATTCTCTATTTTTTCAGATCTTGTACAAATGCATTATTAAACAAAAATCTGGAAACTAGTACTAGACCCTGACCTCTCAGAAACTGCTACTTTCCCTTTTGGTATTTACTTCCATTGCTGAAGCCTGAAACAAACTAAACTTAACATATGCAATCTAACATAATCAACATTGATATCAATTTCACAGCAGGTAAGTACAGAAGCAGGAAAACCTTGTATAAACAGAAATAGGGAAAAAAAAAAATCATATAACTCAACTCTATCCAGGTAGATTTGAGGCTGACATCTAGTAAAAGGTGTATCTTCTACATGATCTAAGCCACTATTCTTGGCCAGATATTTTGTAAGGATTCACAGAAGAGACAAAGTGAAAGCAAATGTTGAACACAACCTGGCATTGCCAATGTCAGATTGCAAAGAGTATTAAATAAGAAAGTCAGTGGAGTGTAAAGCAGACCAATTTATATAACTTGTTTAGAATGTTAGTGCTTGTGCTAGCGCTAGGCATCAGTCGGGACACTGTAAATTTCTTGAATATATGTGTTTAAGCACTAAGCAATTCAATAACACAATCTATGATTTAGATGAAAGATCTCAAATTGTTTATATTGAAAAAGTCCTACAACTAGTCTTAGATTTATTATCGTTTTATATATGTTCAAGAAAAAACTTAACATGTAATGATTATATAATATTATATTGTATATGTTTGTTTATCGTACATTAAGAACTAATCATAATTATGATTCATAGATTTTAAAATGAATGTATATATAATAAAAAAATTTCTATATAGCTAAAATCAGTCAAATATATATATAATTTTCATTCAAGAAGGATATGGTAATTAACAAAAGATTATGAAAAAAATAGATTTGACATTTAGAATAGTATTTCTGATTTGAAATCAAATCTAATAACCGATACGACTTGATAACGTTATTATCAATAATACAATAATTTGATATGGACAATGCCAGCTTATGGTAAGGCAGATAATGGGACAAATCTTTTACTTTCTCTAACAAGAAAAACATGGCACTTGGATTAGATTTTCTGAGGCTCCCTTGACCAAATGTATGCATTAGTCCAAAAAGTCTAGTGTCTTCTACTCATTGGAAGCCACTTGACCTAGAATGATTCCATTCAACAAATGGATCCCTTCACATCTACAAATACACATGAATTGTACACCCCACAATTGGAGGTGCCAAATGGGTCCAACCCAGTTCATGAATGTTGCTTAATTATTGTTGTCCCCTTGATGCAAGGCTAAGGGCAATCAAATCATGCCTTATCATACCAGATTGGCTTGTGGGTCTCCACATTTACCTTTTGGATAAATGATCCTTCTTTGTTTTTTCACTTCTTTTTACTTTTTTAGTTTTGCTAAAAGTCTCCTACCTAATTATTTCTGGATAGGTACCTTTTTAAGTCAGTGAGATATCTTCACATTAGAAGAATCTCTTTTTATTATTATTATTATTATTATTATCATCCAAAGCATTTTAATTGGAGTTAAAATTCAAGGGCTGGAATAGTTCAATAAGTTACAATTAGTCTTTCTCTCAAATTTTAAAAGAGTCCAAAAGACATAACCATTTTTTTAATGCCTTTTTCTGTTAAAAAAATTAATGAGATAATATCAAAAACTCTATGTGTTTATGTCATCACGCCCCCTCTACTTCCTTTTTTTGTACATTTAAGTCCAGCTAACAGATTCCGTCAAACTTTAAACTAACGAAAGATTGAAAATACTACTTTACCCTTTTTCTTCCTCTTATCCTCTAAAACAGAAACCCGTACTCACCAAGCCATCGCATCCCCTAGGTTTGGTAGCCAAAGTTTCGGTCTTGGTTGCTGGGTTGTCCTGTTGGCTAGTTGTTGTGGTGGTTGGCAGTTGTTTGTGGCGGCTGGGATTTAGGTTGGGTTCCTGCCTCGGCTTTGAATTCAAGTTTGATGGCCAAGGTTACTGTACGGATTTTGGTCCCTAGGCACACAATTAGCAATGTTTTTACGTGTTGAATTGCTATCAATTTCACTGGCATGACCAGTTTGCTGGAAACAACTTGTTCTGTTCAAATTAGCCTCCTTCTACCCCCTCAAGTGTCCAATACCACAACCCGCAACATAATTATAATTAGTGACGGAGCTTTTTTATGGCCAAGGGGGGTCAAAGAAAAAAAATCACTGTTTATACGAATAAAAAATTAAAAAAATATAAAATTTTACCTGTTGACCCCTTAAAAAATTTGAGTTTTTCTTTTGACCCCCCCAAAAATTTATTCCAAGCTCCGTCACTGATTATAATATGTAAGTGCACACTTTTTGTGGCTATCCTGTTCATTTGGGTATTTCTCAATAAATATATCAAATTGAGAGACATGGCTCTCATGCTTAGTCTTGAATTGTATAAAAAATATGAGAAATAGTCAATTTAGGGGGATTGAAATAAAAATAACTAAATTTTTAAAATCTATAATTCTACTAAATAATATTAAAGACCATTAATTGCTATTTGATACCATAGGTTATGGTTCACGATCTAAATCAGACCATGCTCTATGATTTATGATCCAAAATTTTAGTTAGGAGAAATTTAAAACTTGATTATTTTTCAATTCATCTCCCTTAAGTTTGCTATTTCTTCAAATTTCCCATTTGTTGGCTGCAGGCTGCCCTAGAAGGTTCACATATGCAGAGCTTAAAAAGGCCAAAAATAACTTCTCAAATCTTATTGGGTGAGGTGGTTTAGTCGTGGATAGCTGTTTGGTGTGGAGGCCGGTTCTTTCAAATCGATTTGGTTTTTTTTATTTTTTTGGGAAGTTCTCTGATTTTTGAAATTTCTTTCGTTTATATTGTTTTTTCATGGGCATTGTATATGAATTCTCAATGAATTTCCTGTTTTACCCTTACCTGTTAGTTTAGAATTAGACGGAATCTGTTAATTGGGCTTGAATGATAMAAAAAGTGTAAKGAGAKGGGSCCTGGGGTTCGAAACACAATAGAGGCTTTTCCCCTGATATTAATGCAAACCTTAAGGGCTGTTTTGATTTAATCCCAAACAATAACATTATTTTTCTTGGACTGACTATATGCACCTGCTAATGAAATTTTTTTGTTCACATTTCCAAGTAATTACAACAGAAAATTAGTAATTATTACTTAATTGGGTGGGTAACAAAACGAGAATTAACTGTTGAGACTTGAGAGTTGATTAAAAAATTGTTATTTTTATAGTTTTTAATCATANCCTGGGGTTCGAAACACAATAGAGGCTTTTCCCCTGATATTAATGCAAACCTTAAGGGCTGTTTTGATTTAATCCCAAACAATAACATTATTTTTCTTGGACTGACTATATGCACCTGCTAATGAAATTTTTTTGTTCACATTTCCAAGTAATTACAACAGAAAATTAGTAATTATTACTTAATTGGGTGGGTAACAAAACGAGAATTAACTGTTGAGACTTGAGAGTTGATTAAAAAATTGTTATTTTTATAGTTTTTAATCATAAGTCTGAAAAGTGTTGTTTTCAAATGCACAAAACCTCACCCTTTTTCACAAGAAACATTTCTGGATTCCAAGTTAAAAGCCTGAAACAAAAGTGCTTTTGGTACTCTGAAACATAAGTGAACAGATGCAAATGAACCTTGCTTTGTTATATCATATAAAAGAAGTCAAACTAAAAAAATTAAGTGATATGAAAAGATGCCAACAAATATTAAAGAAGGAATGACTTCTAATTCTATATTTCAAGCCATTGAAATGGCTAGGAGGGGCTTGCCCCATGGATCATTCTTCCTTGTATCAAAGGTAAAAAATTGTACAAAAGCTGGTTGGTAGGTATCAGGCTTAAAATGCCTGAAAACTACAACTCTTACTAGCTTCTTTTACACTAAATTACACTCTTCACTTTTGATCCTTCACCCAAAGAGGAGGAAAAAGGAAGAAAAATTGATGTTTATTCCTGTATCCCAAAACTGATCGTTGGGCTCCTCACTTCTTATTTAAACCAATAAAATTATTGATCAGCAACCAGTTGTTTCTTCAACTCTTTCTTATTCACCTGAAATGGCCACAAAAATTTCATAATTAAGTAATCTTTAAGCTGCATTTAACACATTTCCCGATCTAGTAAAAGAAAGGGAAACGGTGAATTCTTCTGAAAAAGGAAAGGAGAAACATGAGTAATTTACCTTTCCCATAGCATTTCGTGGCAACGAGTCCCACACGAATAATTGGGTTGGTAGCTTTAAAGGAATAAATATATCAGTGGTTAAAGTGAATGCTAGAATACAATGAAGATTTGACTGATCAATCAAAGTAAGTAACATAAGTAGCAATATGAAATTGAACTACTCAACCATGAATATAATTCCTCAGCGAAAGGTGAAAAGAAGAAAGAATAAACTAACTAATATTTGGACAAGAGGACTAGATGAAAAGATGAAAGTGGATTAAAAAAATTGAAAAAATAAAATAAAACAGAAGAGGAGAATTGATTTGGAATGTAACTGAAAGCAGCTATTAACTCCTGGAATCTGATTGGAAGCTTTTTGGTGCTTTAGAGGCATTAATCGACTAATAAAGTTGCACAAAACCAGCGTCTGGAGATATGAACATACTAGATAACTTATGAGGTTTACTAAACAGAACTTAAAGAATTAGATTAAAAAAGGGGAAAAAAAAAAGGCAATCGAAAAATGTTTGGTACATTCTTTCTCATCAGCTCTATAAAATGGGATGGTGGAATATACAATTGCAAACTTTAAACTGACTAGTAGTACTGAGGCTTTTGTTAAGGACTTTGGTGCTAAAAGGTGGCACATACTGAGTCCATCTTTCTAACAAACCCCCTCTCAAAAACTTAAACCAATGCCAAATGCAGCCTCACTTTTAACACCAAGTTGAAGGATAACTCCGACTCTTCTACAGAATTTTGTTTGTCATCAAACATATGCTCTATGGAGAAAGTATCAGTATTCATACTTCATATTAATATGCAAACATGCAACCCAAAGAGGAAAGACATTCAGCCAAAATGTTCACTCAGAAGTACCCAGCTAAAGGAAACACGAAGTAGAAAATGGCTAAACCGTAATACCTTGTATGGTGCAAGCTTGTCTTTAGCCCAGGAGCAGAGTTCTTCCAAAGTTATAACTGGCTTCAATGAATACCCTTGATTTTTCTTTGCGTCTTCGTTAGGTACAATTATTGCAGTTACAGCATCTCCATAGTCTTTATCTGGTAAACCCAGTACACAACACTCTACAACAGCTGGGTGCTGAACAGAAGAAGTTTTTCTTATTATGTTAATTATTTATGCAGATAGCTGCTTGTATTGTTCCTTTCCTTTGTTTAACTTCTATAGGAAAAGTAGGACTTTTTGAAGAAAAGAAGAAAATGTGCTAACAAAGAGGAATTGTCTATAACAACTGAATCATAATCAGAGAACAAGTGCTCACCTCTAAAAGAACAGATTCAATTTCTAATGCAGATAACTTGTATCCACCAACCTTCATGATATCTGCACTTGTACCTGCCAAAAAGTAACAAACTAGCAGTGTTAATCGGAAAGAGCAGTTAATATGTTATGCAAATTTACATATTTTCTGGGTAAAGCTTCTTAATGAAACAAACATGTGGAATATGGGTCCATATGTAGTATTAAAAGTTGACCAGAAGATAATTCATCAATTAAATCCCATAATATATAATATTTTTAAGTATTTTTTCTCAGATCGGGCATGCAAGTTGAACTTAATATGAGTAGTTGATGGTAGCTCAGATTTGGGTTCTATTGACAAAATTTTACACCTTTATAGCTAAACTGACTGGGCTGAAACAAAAGATAAAGTAAAACTGCTGAACATATTCCACAATTATATGGGAGCGAAATCTCTGTTAACTAACCAGCGGAATCAAAATATAAGCAAACCACATGACGTACGTAGGAAAAACACAAAAAGTTTCATGTTAAGTATAAACGAATATTAGTAAAACACCGCATGCAAAAGGGTGTTCTAGGGGATAACAACATAATAAAATAGTCTACGCTAATGCGAAAGTAAATCTCCTTACGTCCCAAAATGATGTAGTATCCATCTTCATCCACTTTTCCACAGTCCCCAGTCTTAAAGAAGCCATCATCAGTAAATGATTCCCTAGTGACCTACACGGTAGAATATAGAAAAGAAACTGCATGAACTTTTTATCCTTCATTTTCTACACTGGTATTGTTGCTAAAGCAGATTTAAAACTCCTTATCAAAATGAATGTATTTCATAAACAATGTGCACATCTCTAAAATTAAAAATTTCTAAAAATTTAAGAAAGAGGAGGGGGAGAGAAAACGGCAGCATATGCCACCTGTGCATGTTTTTAAGAAGAGTTTTAAGCAACTGCAAAAAAGGGAAAGAAAAATATGGAACAAATACCTCTGGAAGTTTCCAGTATTCCTTGAATAATGAAGGGCTTTTAACACAAAGTTCTCCCACGCCCGCTGCATCACTTCCACTCTCATCTTCAGCAATCTTGACCTATTACAAATACAATCATAAAGAAAGTCTTGATTAAAATGACAGATAATTTCTTTTCAGAAAGAAGAAAAAACCACCAGAATGTTTATGCTCTTCATGGAACTGATAACATTCCAATCTATTTTATTTTCATTTATCTTTAACATAAATGAGGAGTTTAATTATTATCAAGCTGTGTATGCATAAAATTTGTTGATAGGTAATGAAACTTCTTTAATTTTGGTTTTTAAATACAAAATGATGATGCACTTATATTGACAATAGAATCATAACCTGGACACCAGGAAATGGTTTGCCAACGGTGCCTGCCTTTCGCTCACCCCTTAAAGGATTTGATATTGCCATAACAAACTACAGAAATCAAACCACCAGCATAACTATGTGAATCTTTATAAGTAAAACTCTTTTAAAGGATTTTGCCATGAAGTAAAAGGTTTGCCTAGAAGAGAGACTTAAACTAGAAAGTATATACCTCAGTCATGCCATATCGTTCCAGAAGGCGATGTCCTGTGATATTCTCCCATTGTTGCATGACAGGAAGAGGGAGTGCAGAGGAGCCACACATCTGGGGAAAAGAGAAAAAACTTATCCTGGATACATGCATTCATCAGTTGATTTTGATAAAAACTAAACAAAATTATACAAGGCAATCTACAATAAGATATCCATAATTCACAATCTTATATATGGAGGACATAAAGAGTAAATATAGAACGGAAGAAGTCTTCAAGGCTACAAACCATAAGGCGCAACTGTCTTGCAGCGAAAGCAGAAGCAGTTTGAAGCTCTGAATCCATGGCTTCATATCCTTGTATCAATCGAGTATACATAGTTGGAACCTATTAATACAAAAGGCACTAGACATCAGTAACATGATCAGTAACATGCAACATTAAAAGTTTATATTACTCCTAGAATTCAGATTAGCCAGATTTGAACCACAAAAAAATAGAGCACGTTAAATTCAGATTCGATTGGATAATTTTCTTTCAGTTATAGGATTATCATTCCTTCACAAGTTATTTCTATATACAAGCCTAATTAAAATCACATGATACAAGAGTACAAATTGCTGCAGCTGTTATGAGAAAATAAAAAATTTACAAGTTCAGAGTTACCACAGAAGGGTCCAACTTTGTGGCACATATAAGTTATTAATTAATAAAACCATAAAATTACTGACTAAATTTTGCATAGATCAATACCCCTGTCTAGGGCTGCTGTCAATTTGTAGGTTGACGCTGATCCAGAGTTGTACGTTTTAATTTTTATAATTAATATACATCTTTTTAAAGAACATATAGAGGAAATGATGAATCTAAAACCTAATAACCAACTACCAAACAGCTGCTAATCATCATTATATTTAAAGATCAAAGCACCGTATCAAGATATTGATAAATTTCAAAATGACTGAAAAGATATAAGGCATAAGGCATGGCCATCATTTGCATTGACTTGGTTAAAATAAACACTGGACTTACTCCTGTAAAAACAGTTGTTGCATCAACTGCCTTATTCCCATTCAGTGGATACGATTCACGCCACCTCTGCCAGATTCCCCTTACACTGAATTTTGGCATGAATTCAACCTTCAATAACATGACCAAATGAATTATAAATAGTATCTAATCTAACAAAGTGAATCATTAATTTCCGTGAAATTCCTTGCCTAGCATATAAAAAAGGCAAACAGAGAACAATAACAAATAATTATATAGAATGGTTACCGTGGCACCAGCATATAGAGGGGCAAGCAAAGCATTGAAAAGTCCATGGACATGTATATCATAAGTTAAGAATAAATACACAAACTTTTAAACTCCATGGGAGTTTGTAAGACACACGAAATAAGGAACTGACAACACGAGCAATAGAAAACCAATCCATAATCATTTGAGAAAAGCTACTATTTCAATCTTAATATAAATACTTTGGTGGATATGATGTAGTGGTAGACAATGCAGAAATTGATCAGCTGATGTATACTCCCAAGCCTCAGATAACATTTGAACCTGAATTCAAACATCAATATACTTAAGTCAAGAGGGCAAAACATTACATAAGTTAGAAATGATAGCTTCATTTGCATTTTTGAAAAACATTAATACCAAAAATCTAAATTTACAAGAAATGGCCCCCGACTCTAACATTGACACAGAAACTTCTACACTTAAAACATCTGATTTGTATGGTCAAATTTTACCAGCTGACTTTATCACACAGATACAAACACAGAATTTGGACAGAATTCCTCTTCATCATATAGCCGTTGCTACCCTGTTACTCTAGACAAGTGCGTGTTAACTTGTAATTGCATATAGATAAGCATATGGGAACATTTGGAAACCATTAAAAGAGACTAACCCTAAGAGCATTTAGTTTTCAATATAGGGAACTAATAATAAAACAAACTACAATTCAACGTGGATGGTAAAATTCATAGGCACATACCTGTGCAGTAATGCTTCTGTGTGTATGAACAACTCCTTTAGGTTTTCCAGTTGTACCACTTGTGTAAACAACTAATGCTGGATCCTCACCTGCACCATTGGAAAGAAAACAGTTCATAAATTCCCACGAGATATTTTATGAGTTACAGAAAGTCAAACTATCCATTTGTTTGGGTTCTCATATTTGTGGGAAACCTCTATCTGCATGTATTTCTTCAATTTGCGACTGATCAAGCAAAGTTGTCTCTGAGGAATTGCTGGGAACAGGTGGAATTAGTGAAAATTGAGCAGCACCCTTTACAGCAACATTTTGCATGGCCTCACGGTAATCTTCGGTACTAAGTACCATGGATATATCCTAAAACAATTCATAACTAAGAGTTAAACAAAGTATAATCCCGAGAAAACTGAAAAGATTGTCACAAAATGAAGACAATCCAGATGGCATGAATGAGAACCATTAATCCAAAAAGCTTAAGCTAATGGAAAGGACCTAAATTAGTAGTTAAACTCCAACATGAACTCTGAAGCCTGTAAATGAATTTAGTTAACATTGGGTAGTAATATGGATGCAAACACACACACAGATCCAAACAAGAGACAAAGTTACCGAGTGTCAAAATTTTTTTAATAAAATAAAGGTTTAACACAACAACTCTTGGTCAACTTGGATATTAAACCACGTTAAGGAGCTATTAGTTTTAACAGTTTAATTAAACTAATAGAAAAGTATCAACAGTTGTATTTTAAACTCTTTAACATATAGGAAATTTTTCACTTGGCTGACATGCAGTAACATTTTCAAAGCAAAAAGTAGAGAATTGACAAGCATCTCTACTTCTAAATTTAAGAAGTAATTAACATATACATAACTAAATATAATGACGGAAAAGCAAAACATTGTTAGGGCATACTGAATCATGCATCACATGCAAGAGTTCAGACTCAGGGTAGCTGAGTGCAAGTGGGACTGCAACACCTCCACTAAACCAAGTCCCTAGTACTCCTGCGACAAACTCAACAGAAGGCTTAGCCACAATTCCTATTCGCGCTCCACGTCTTCCAGGCGGCACAACTGACTTTTCACTTTCGCTAGCTTCACAAGTCTGAATAAAAAATTAATAGTGATTAGATTTTCAAGAATGAAAACACTTGCAAGAAAACAAGAAAGCGTCTCCTTCATCGCAGAAAGACATCATGCCTACCAACTTATAAACTTATGCAGATTGCAGCGAATCCGATTAAGAAATGACCAAATGACATGTGCGCAGCATATACATGTTGCTAAGATACAACTGCATTCAGAACTGTTGCACTTCAAGTATCGATGACTGGACATGTTTACATCAAAATTATACTATTCACAACTTCCTCAAGTGTTTCAAATTCATTAGAAAGGCAAAAAGCTTATAAATAGGCAAAATCTGTTCATCTATAAGGTCACTAGAAAAGTATGACATGGCTCCAACTCACAGTATTAAGGTCATTACTGCACAACAGCCTAGATATTGTCAATGCAGAGGAGACAAGTTGTGTGTAACTGTAACTTTTCTGATCAGCTCTAATCGCAACACAATCACCCGCTACAGAACCTTGTCTATAAGCTGCTTTGAAAACCTCCATCAATGAATTATGCTGTAATGCTGCAAAACAGTTTGAAGGAGCATAACTATAAGCAGACCTGATTAGTGTTACCACGTACTAATTAAATTGTAAATTGTATGGTTCTTCAAATTGTTACTTTGGAGAAAATCTTTCATCCAAATCCAAAAAAGCCAAAAAATGGATGATTAAATAAATAAAGGCATAGAAAACCCATAGCCCTCAAAATTCTACAACTAGTGTACAAAACTTAAACCTAGCCATTTCTTAAGCAGCTCCGACGAAATCGAAAAGTTCTCATTTAATCAAGCATATCCCATCTCACATTTTGAAATTATAAAGTTACCCACATATAAGCTATATGTAACAGATAAATTATATTTATTGATCACTGAGACTCTACTTTATAATTAG
>JANKKB010001816.1:0-17250 GCA_026225775.1 Bursera palmeri
CAACTCGATGCAAAACATATTAGCGTATGAAGGCTTACTATTATTCAGCCTGAAGGTATTCTACCCGATGCCTAATATAACAGAGCAACATGCTCTATCGATGTTGAACCAAATCTCTATTCCTAAAATAGTAAGGGTATTTAACCCTTATGTCTAGCTCTCCTTCCTCACATCTCTTCGTTAACTTGAACTGATTCTCAATCCCTATATTTATAAGTGTATATGGAGATCTTCTATTCCTAATAGGAGTCTAATAAGAGTAGGACTCCTATTGGTATAATAATTATATTTTCCTATTCCGTCTATCAATCTTATTTCTTATAGGAGTCAACTAGTATAATAGAAGTTAACCATAATTAGGAAAATAGAATCCTAATCAAGAGTAAATCATAAAACCTAATCATAAAAGGATTTCTCTAAGAAGTAGAGTTCATGTCACATTCTAACAAAAAAAAATTAGCTTCCAAAATCTTTAACAACGAAAAAAGTTATTTTCCAACAATACTTTTAATTTCAAAAGAACGTTCATTAGCAACAAAAAGATTTATTGCTGATAGTTAGATACGATTTCTTTACTGAGCATGCTAATGTGCAACGAAAATATTTTTTTGCAAAATGTATGTAATATTTTTTTATGGTTTAAAATAAAATATTTAGGAAGAAAACATAAATTTTCTCGAGGTATAATGAAAAGCTCATAATAATAAAAAAAATTATATTAATTGTAGGTGAAAGGTACAGTTGTTATTAGGTAAATTGTAATTAAACATGGGAAAATTACTACTTTGATACAAATTAACAAAAGATACAATATTAGAGTTAGAGGGCATAAGTGTGATAGTGCCAAAATTTACACAAACCAAACCCTACGAGCTTGGCAAATAAATTGCTCACTTTCATAATTCATTGTTTGCAAGTGAAAGAGTCAGTCCCCACCAGGCTTCTATTCCCACCAAATTTTGATCCACAACTTTAGTGAGCAATATTCGATCCCTACACTAAACGTAAGATCCGTAAATACTTTTGTTGTTTGCAAGTGAATGTATTTCTCTGCATCTTGTTGTAAGTGAATCATTTTTGTCCAACCAATCTTCTCTTTAGAAAAGTGTAGAAAAATATGTAAGGCTTTTAACGGTCATTTTTGTTTGTTAATGCATTTTTCTTAGCATGTCGTTTACCTTGTTGTAACAGCTTGCATGTCTAACAGTGATGCTTTATGTGTAATGCATTATTTCTTTATTTCGCATAACATATGGTCTTTTTAAAAGGTTACATGTCCATTTTATGATTTATGTTTGCTTAAGCAAGATTTGATGAATGCTGAAGTTTTTCTCAGTTTAGGTAAAAGAGGGATTTGTTTTTATTAACAGATGTTGGAGTATGTTATGTTTCTTATTAATGTGGGATTATATTAAAAAAAATTATAATAAATAACGCTTGTATATCTTATATTTTTATTACATATGTAGGATGAAAGCTTCAAAGAATTTGTGTGAACAAAAGTTGTTGGTAAGATGAATTCTAACCTATTTGCATGTTGATTTTTATTATAATAATCAATGTTTTATGTATATCTTAGGCTCAGTATTTAATGATTTTAATTTAGTTTTGGCGTTTAATCTGTTTTTATGCATATGGTAGTCACCATGACTGTGTTCGATCTAAACTTATTAGTATGGAAAAAATTCGACCCATAATATAGGTGCTTGTATAAGTTGTTGATGGAGTCTGGGACCAAGTCTAATAGACTACAGACAGGTAAAAGTTTGGGTTTACTTCTCATGGAACGATGAGAAGATGGTTATCGAAACAGACATACATTTTATGAATATCTTCGCAATGTACAAAGAGATGGGGACTTTTACTGTCACATTTCATATAAACTCAAGACCAATACCTCAACCGACTAGTCTAAGTCCTATTAAAAGACCTACTCTGAGGGCTAATTGAAGACCAATTGTGACACCTACTGAGAAGCAGATTTAGAGGCTTATTGAGAAGCATGTTAAGAGGCGTAAATAGAAGGATGCTAAGGGAAATGTTGTCTCAAACTATGAATCCTACATGTTAGTACTGATTAATATGGGTGATATGTATTTAAAATACATATTATTATCTAACTAATACAACTTTTTTTGTATGATGAAGGTTGGAAAAGAGGGCAAGCCATATGGTGGCAACTTAGAAGGAAGTAGCAATAAAGAAAAAGATATGGTACAAGATATTAAAACTTTTGTGGTATATATTTTGAGTTTGGAAACGAAAAGGGTTGTGAACCCAATTTTCGGTTGTTTGAGTTGTGAATATGAAAAAATATAGTTTAGAAACGGTTAGATGTGATTAGAAATAACTTTGAAGCTTAAAATATTTGTGGTATATATTTTGTGTTTAGAAACTGAAGGAGTTGCTGAACCCAATTTTTAGTTGTTTGAACAAACGGAAATGGACAAGTATATTTTGTAAATGATGCATATGATTAGAAATTACAAGGATTGCTACCTTATTGTATAATTGTTGGATATTTTGACGGTTAATATATTTGTTTTGGAATTCCAACTATACGATAAGGTACCACAACCCTTTAAATTTCTAATCATATGCATCATTTTCCAAATATACTTATTCCATTTTCATCTGTTGAAACAACCAAAAATTAGGTTGACAGCTCCTTTAGTTTCTAAACACATACCACAAATATTTTAAGCTTTATAGTCATTTCTAATCACATCCAACCATCTCCAAAATATACTTCTCCAAATTCACAACTCAAACAACTAAAAATTGGGTTCGAAACCTCTTTCATTGCCAAACGCAAAATATATATCACAAAGGTTTTAATATCTTATACCACATTTTTTCCTTTACTGCTACTTCCTTCCAAGTTGCCACAACATGGCTCGCCCGTTTCTCCAAACCTTCATCATATAACAAAAGTTATATTAGTTAGATAATAATTTTAAGTTAGATAATAATATGTATTTTAAATAATTTTAAGAACATATGACCTATATTAATTAGTACTAACATATAGGATTCATGCATAAGATTCACAATCTAAGGCAATATTTCCCTCAGCATCCATCTGCTTACTCCTTTTAACATGCTTCACAACAGACCTCTGAAGAGGCTTCTATGTAAGCGTCAAAATAGGTCTCTGATTAACCCCCTTAATGGCCCTCAAAGTAGGTCTTCGAATAGGCCTCTCCATAGGACTCGAACTATTGAGATTGAGGTATTGGTCTTAAGTTGATATGAAATATGATGGTAAAAGTCTCCCTCTTTTTGTACATTACAAAAATATCTATCAAATATATGTTTATTTCAATAACCATCTCCTCATCGTTCCACAAGAGTTAAACCCTAACTTTCAATTGTTTGTGATCTAATAGCCCAAGTTTAAAATTGATTCCAGACTCCATCACCAACTTATACAAGCACTAATATTATGGGTCAACTTTTTCCCACATAAATTCTTCTCCCCATACTGATAAATTTAGATTGAATACAGTCATGGTGACTACCATATGCAGGAAAACATATTAAATGTCAAAACTAAATTAAAATTGTTAAATAGTAAGCCTAAAATATACATAAAAAATTGATTATTAAAAATTAACATGCAAAGATATCAGAATTCATCTTACCAACAACTTATGCTTACGCACAAATTCTTTGAACCTTTCATCTCACATATGTAATAAAAATAAAAATACAAGCATTATTTATCATAATTTTTTTAACATAATCCCACATCAATAAAAAACATAACATACCCCCACATCTGTCAATAAAAACAAACCCCTTATTTAGCCAAACTGACAAAAACCTTAACGTTCATCAAATCTTTACGAATCTTACATTTAGTGTGGGACCGTATGTTGCTTACTAAAGCTGCGAATCAAAGCTTCATGGTAATAGAAGCTGGTGGGGACCAAACTATAGGGACCGACTCTTTCAACTATAGCCTTACAGATAAAGAACTATGAAAGTGAGCAATTTATATGCAAAGCTTTTAGGGTTTAGTTTGTGCATATGTCGACAATATCACACTTATATCCAACTCTTATATTATGCTTTTGTTAATTTGTATTAAAGTAGTCATTTTATCCTCTTCTATGTTTAATTACAATTTACACAGTAACAATTAACCCTTTACCTATAATTAATATAAATGTTTTTATTCTTATGAGATTTTTATTATGCCTCTAAAAAATTTATGTTTCTTCTTAAATATTACTTTAAATCATATATATATATATATATATATATATATATATATATTCATCTTTCAACTCTCTTACCCACTATTTTTGACTTCTTAATTTATTTAGTTTCTCCGCCTACTTTCTTTGACTCTTGAGGAATTAGATGTAATAATTGTATTAAATTATCTAACTTTTATTCAAGTCATATAATATGTTTCTCACATTCTTCTAAACCTTTGTTATTTACATACAAATTTTTTTTAAGTTATCCAATTTTTCTAATAAACCTGATTTCTATTCTCACCTATCTTGTTTAAGGTCTGATACCAATTCTTTGGCTAGTAACTACTGTTGTCGTTAGTAAAACAAGAATCTTTAAGCAAGATGGTGAATCTTAGATTATTGTTGTTAGTTAGTAAAAAATTATCCTTTAATCCATAATGACTATTGTCGTTAGTCAAAACAAGAATCTTTAAACAAGATGATGAATTTTAGACTGTTGTGTTAGTTTGGAAAAAATTAAACGATTAAAAATTGATATAATAAATTTTGTCTTCTATTTTTTAAAGTTTCTAGTAATCTTTTATTATAATTGTAGGCTATTTGAGAGCAACTTCTAAAAACTAATTGTTCTAGTTTTCGTTCTAAATTTGTAATATGATGATTAAGATTTTTTAATTATTCTGATAAATTTTGATAATATTTTTCTAACAACATTTAATGATTCTTACCTAATTGTTCTAATAAATATTAATATTTGTTTTAATAATTTTAGTAGATTTCAATATTGCCAAATATTCTTTATTTAATTCAATCTGTTTGTTTAACAAGGCTTTTTGAATTGTATAATCTTTATTTTTAAGACGAGTACTTTTAAAATCTTGTAATTTGAGGACTTTTTTATTATCTCGTAGTAATATTTCTTTTAATAATTTGACATAATCTTTTGATAACAATGTTTTTTAAGTTTTTTTTTATCAACTTTTGGATCTTTCTGTCTGTAACCAAATATTAATGATAAGGAGTTATTAGTTTTACTAGATGATTTTGAAATAAAAATTACGTGTAATTGTATGAAAGTGTTGTGCTGACAAACTCTTATGAAAAAATGGCTTTTGGCTTTAGCTTAAAAATTTTCGAATGGTTTTCAGATTTTATGTTACCAAACCAATTTTATAAATTTTTCAAAACTTTGATCTTACGGAAAATATTTTCATACTTTTGCTTGTTTAAGACCCCTAAAATGGCTTATGAAACGACTTTACACATCTTTGAAAAGTCAAACTGGTAATCAACTCAGAGGCAAATTTTTATGAAAACTATTTTCATAAGATATCAGTTTCAAAAAGATTTTAAGAAACTAAAACTTGAAAAACCTTTATATCTTTGCCGTAGCCTTAGCCGAAAAGTCTTAGAAAGCCATAACACAATATAAACAAGATAATAACTTTATTGCATATGTATATAGTACAACAGAGTTAGGGAGAAAGAAAGTAAGAAGTGTTTTGAGGAAGAAAGTAAGAAGGAAAACACTTGAGTGATGTGATTTTGAGCGTAGAGGTGCTAAAAATAATCACTTTTCAAGTGAAGATATGTGTTTCCTTCGTGAGATTACATTGATTTATAGGAAACAAAAAGTAAAAAGAGAAAGAAAAAAATTAGTCCAGCAATAAGATTTGCTTTTTTCTCATAATTTTTTGTGGTAAGTCATGTCTTATCCCATAACTAATCTTATACATAATGGCAAAAGTCCTGCGTATCCTAGATGAGGTTGGAGTCGTACCAAACATGTTTTTCAAAGTCTTGACTTTTTGTAAGAGAAGATGCATTATGTCATTCCACGTCTTATTCAGACTGTTTTGCATTTATAGCATCTTTACAAGTATTTGTCTTCTTTTGCTAAAAAGATAAAATTTCTGTCAATCTTTATCTTTTTTTTCTTTAAGTGAAATTGTCTCCATACTTTCATCCTTGCTAGAAGGCTGAACACGTGCTTCTTCATACTTTGATAAAATAAGTTTTTCATATTTGCTGACATGATAATGTTGCGCTTTAAAATTAATTGGATATGAGTTAGAGCATTCGACTTTCTATTACTAATCTTGCTTCACTGCGACTGCTTCTAGACATTGACGAGTAGATTTAAAAAGCTCTTATTATCTTGAACTCTGCACCAGTTTAGTTTGTCCCAGCTTTGCCATTGCTATTCTCTTTGAATAAATGGTTCATAAGTCATATTTTATCATGCCAGTTGACATTGAAGACTTGCTTTATCAAAAGTATGAAGAAGCACATGTTCATCCAATATTTTTTCAACAGTGATGACATCATGGAAGCGCTTTCTCTTTAAAGAAAGAAGATAGTTTTGCAAAAATTTTATCCTTTTAGCAAAAGAAGACAACCACTATATAAGATACAATAAATGCAAAACAGTCTGAATCAGACTTAAAATGACATATGTATCTTCTCTTACAAAAAACCAAAATCTTGAAAAAAATACCAATAAAACTCCAACCTTACCTAGGACACGTGAGACATTTAACATCTTATACTTTGTATAGCTAAGTCTCTATAAGTTAAGAGATAGAACATGACTTACCACAGGAAACTATATATATTAAAAAAACAAATCTTATTACTAGACTTTGTCTTTTTCTTTCTTTTTTTTTTTCTTTGCTTTTTTCTATAAATTAATGTAATCCTGAGATAGAAAAACACCTCTCACTTGGAAAATGATCAGTTTGAGCATCTCTTCACTCAAAATTGCATCGGTCAAGTGTTTTATCTCTGTCTTTCTTTTCTCCTTAAAATCTGTTGTATTATATGCATAATATATAAAGGTACTTGTTTATAATTTTATAACTCTTTAAAACTTTCAGGCTTAAGTCTAAGAGGAAATTAAGGTTTTCAAGGTTTTTGTTTCTTAAAACCTTTTTCTTAAATTCTCTTTAAAACAAATAGTATTAAGTAACGAAATTATTTCATTGCAAATTAGTATGTTCAGTAACGAAATTATTCATTGCTAAATACTTTAATTTTCATGGCAAAAAACGTAAACATTACTTTTGTGACAAAAAAGGTATAAAAATTATTATCTAACTATCTACAACAAAATCTTTTAGTTGCTAATGGATGTTCTTCGGACACCAAAACTTTCATTGCGAAATAACTTTTTTCGTTGCTAAAGATTCTGAAGGATAGAAGACAAAAATATATAAACAAATCTTTAGCAACGAAATGACATATAATGTCTAATTCAACTCTTTAGCGAAAAAAAATTTTGTCGTTAAATTTCAATCACCTCTTGTTGGATTATTCATACTACTTTTCATTACGAAACATTTTGTTGCAAAATATATTTTTCTGGAACAAAATTTCATTTAATTGTCAAAATTTTGTTTTCGAGAGTCAAATTTCTTGTAATGATTTTTCATATGATGCAATAACTACATCAAGCAAAAAAAAAAAAAAAAAAAAAAAGATAANAAACAAAAAAAAAAAAAAAAAAAAAAAAGATAACTCATTTTCTTGCATCAAACCCTCAATATCCACTAGTTTAGCATGGATCAAGGAGAAAGCGTAAATGAATTAAACATTGTACTATCCACTAGTTTAGCATCTATAACCCGAGTGATTAAGCTCGTAGGAGTATCTTAATACTTAATGCATAAGAACAACTAGTTTGAGAGTTATTAACCTAAAACTCGATACATGGGTTAACGATGTATTACAAAAAAAATAGAGAAAAAAAAGAAGTTTATGATGAGATGATCTTGACCCAAAGAAGTAAATCTTGATAAAATATTAAAATAATAATTTTGTTCCAAATAAGCATTATATAGGGATACTATTTGAGCACAAAAAGAAGGTTTATCAATATTTTTGCTGAAATATATGTAACACATATAAATAAATAAATAGTTTATTTATTTGAATAAATTATAGGAGATTATGATATGACCTTGTACGTAAATTCGATCAATTATCACTTTTCATTACTAGGGATTAGTAATAAACTGGTTTGGGAGTGTGATTAGCACTGAAAAGTGTGCACTTATTAAGAGTTTAAATAATCATTTTTACATTTTAAGTGTTATTAATTTGAGCATTTTTATATTATTAAACTTCAACAAAGAATTATCATCAATTTGTAATTAACAATCATTTTGATATAGGTTTAGTAAAATAAACATAACTTTTAATCCGGAGGTCCATTGATGTAATTCTTGATCCTGCAAAACCTCAGCCCAATCCTCTACAAAGTTGATGAACGTATAGTAGCCCAATTCCAGCGTTTAATAGACCAAAAGCGCACTACAACAGAAATGGACTGAATTATAGAAACCCAGTCTGACATAGCCACCGTTTATAGACCGTATCTCACAAAATACGTATCCAAGTACCTTGATTCTAGAAGCACTGAAAAGATAAGAGACATGACTATAATTTCTCTGTTGACAATTTTGCTTAAATCGGTGGGAAAGATAATTAAAAGCCACATTGGATGTTAGTGGCCTGGTTGGCAAATTCAGCCTAACATATCCACTGTCTTTTCACCATATCTCCTAGAATACAGCTCCAAATTACTTGAATCTAGTGGCTATGAAAAATTGTTTTAAAGATCTTCAACTTCTATTAAGACCATACAACCGAATCGATGGATTTTATTCTCAAAAACATGTTGTATTGTAATAGAGTGGTTGGCGACCTAACTTTGACTATTATACCATTCATTAAATATCTCTCACTTGCCAATATAAGGCAAGTCTTAATTCATTGTAATCTAATTTCAAAATCAATCTCACATCACAATATAAGTGAGAGTGTCCTTACAACCTTCTCTCATTCTTTATCTGTAGAATTAGTGAGAGAATGGATTGTAAGTTAAACTAGAATTAGAGCAAAGCTAGAAAGAAGCATGATTGTGTAGTTTTCTTGTTTTCTTTTTTTAATTCTTATGAATGAGCTTTAACATTTATAATTTGTTTCTTAGAGAGATTATCATTAGTTTTATTTTAATCCAAAGATTAATTTCTTTAGAATTATAAAAGTTCAGTCATACTTTTCTTATGTGTAATTTGTTATATTATAATTGTTATTGAAAATATTTATTTTATGAGTTGATCTTTTACTGCAATATTGTTATGCTAGAATAATTAGTATTAATATATTATAAATCTTACGTAGCTTGTAAAAATAGATCATCGTTGCTCTTTATTGAAAAGAATTTCTCAAAACAAAATACTGTAGTTTTTATCTTTGATCTTTAACGCCATATTTTTTGATTATTTATTTAAAATGTGAAATATACAATTGAGTAATAAAATAGGAATCTAATTGATAATATTAAAATGAAACAATCAAGTGAATCTCGAAGACTTAACATTATCATTATGATCTATTATCTTAATCATTTATCTTGTCAATAATTTATCCCAATTTTGTGATAACCTTTTATGTTAGTATTTTTCTCTCCGTGGATTTAATACCTAAAGCTACGCTATAATAACCGCTTAACCGAAAGTTAATTTTGAGCAAGATCAACAACCAAAGGGTGTTAAGAAACCACCTAGACCAAAAACTTAAGTTGGTTGATAGTGGCCAACAATAGTATTAAGCTTTGTCTTCTTACACTCCTCTCACGTGTAATATACACTGAATGATATCAAACATTCCAAGCCAAGCCCAAACCCAAATATATGCAAACAAAGAAATAACAAATACACAGACGCAAGAGCTCAAACTTAGTATCTTCTGCTTTGATACTATGTTAAGAAACCATCTAGACCAAAAACTTAAGCTTTTAGTTAAGGCCCAAAAATAGTATTAAGCAAAAGCTTAAACTATTCGTTAGGACCCAAAAATAGTATTAAGCTTTGTCCAGTTTGACATCTTAATCTTTTGGTTTCTTAATATGATATCAAAGCAGAAGATCCTGAGTTTGAGTCCTCTTGTTATTTACATGTATTTGGGTCTAGGCTAATCTAGCCCAAACCCAAACCGTTTAGTTCATGTTATACATGAGGGGGAGAGGACAAGCTTAATACTATTGTTGGACCTTATCTGACAGCTGAAGTCTTTGGACTAGGTGGTTTCTTAAGCATCAATTGTTAAGAAAATATTATTTGTAACCCAAAAGTTGATTAGATTTTCATCCAACTTGGTTAAGAATATGAGGCAATAGCTAACAAAAAACTAACCATGACAGCGACAATGTGAAGAACTTTCGCCCGCTGAAGCAGTATATTCAATTTGCTTTTGCAGCCGCAGGATTCCACCCAAACTGGATGATAATGGGTTTGCCTTTAAATACATATCCATTCACGTGATTCTAGACCAAATTATTAAGACTGTTTAGTGAGTACTTCACCGGTTTGAACACAAAAGTTAGATAAAGAAGTCATAAATCAGCTACAGTGTTTTAGCAAAACTGCATATCCTTAGCATGTGAAGTGCAGAAACTGAAACACTCTTATGAATTAGAAAATTGGCAAATGAAATTGCATTGTGAGAAAAGCATACCAATGCACGATGGGAAAGTTCAACTCATGGAAATGTCACAAACGCTTGGCCCCTCATTCTTCGCTCCTATAAATGAAAGCATTATATATTAGGAAAATCCCCACAGAGAAACAACTTAGGAACTTTTAGTCTACACTTATCATCAACCTGCCCTCCCAAATCTATATAACCCAGTATGATCAATTTTAATTCAACTTTATCTTCAGAAAGAAGAAGTTATGGAACAACAAAGTAATGAATGTTCAGCCTGTCAGACAGAAATGCATCAAAGCCTTTCATGAGAACTAATGGTTAGTATGACACAGGCCATAAGAAGTGTTGCTATCCAAATAAACTCACTCATTTGCACTTTTTTTAGCAGCTTCCCTCCAAAATAGCAACAAAAATGGAAACCTCTCCTTATATATCTTGAGAATGAATATTTTCCAATCTGATTTCCACAAATAAATATACACATGAAACTTATATATATACAAATCTCACCCGCATTAACTTAACATTAAGACCAGATTTAGCTGCATCAATGCTCCCAAAATAATGATCCTACAGCACATTGTAAGTCAAAATTATAATAAGCTCAAACAATCTTTGTTATAACAATAAATTAACAGAAGGATTATCATTTCATGCACCAAGAAGATTAACATAATGACCATTTCATCATATGTAATCATAAATCTTAGTTGTTTTCCATTTCCAATTTGTAACTATTTGCTAAAATAAAAACCATTTGGCCATATGAAGGATAAATTTGCGGCACAGTAAGCATCAAGATTTGTGACCTCACCAAATATGAAGTAAACATCATCGAGAACAACATCTTTTGCTAAGTTCTTTATATACAGCACAGATGCAGGATTCCCAGCTGTGTAGTTCTGCATGGTTCAAAAGAGTTTCAAACTAATTATTCCATGGCTATATTTTACACGTTAGCTAAATCTTATACTTGTTAAATGTATCTGATTTATGATAATTTTTCTTCAGATTTAGTAAGAGAATATCATAACCAGTACACTGGTTAAGGAAAAGTTTCTGCCAAAGCATATAAGCAAATAGCCTTTAAGTTTTGATCATATTTATTTTCCTTCAGCCATAATATAGGAAATACAATCATTCATCCTAATGACATTTGAAACAGAGTTAACAAGGATTGGGTTTGACAAACCAACTAACTTTGTTTCTAGTCACCACATATTCATTTTTCTACCAAAAATACATATCGATTCTGATACCTTAAACATTGGAAGCAACAAAATTTCCTCTGGAGGCAACTTTCCACCCTCCAGTTCTTCTGGGGTTGCAAAAAGTTTTAATATCGGGACCTTCTTTGTCAGGCTCCTCTGATTCTTCAGTAATGCTATCTTTTCTATCGTCACTCTGAATCACTTTGGGGGCAATTTTGATCTGTTAGAAAACCAAGAAAAGAATATCAACCATTCTGAAAGAGAAAAATCATCCCACAATCAACTCTTTTAAGATAAAATATAACCTGTAACACAGGGTTCTTCTTTTTTATCATTGGAATTTCTTTTGGGATTAAGGCGGGAAGGTTTCACTCCAACAGCCTCATGGGCCACATCCTTATCAATTGCAGGGCCAACAATTGGTTCTCGCCTAGCACGCTTTCTTCCAGATTTTTCTGTTCTTAGATCTCCATCACCTTTTCCCTAAGAAATGGTGTCCATATAACAATTAATATCTGCTAAATTAAGGAACCAGTGGGAGAAAAAAGAGAGAGCATTGACATAGTAGTAAGAAACAATTTAATGTCAGATCTGCAGGGGAAAAAAATGCCAAGCAGCAAATTTGCACTCGCTTGCAAACATAGATATCATACTTTTTAAATAATAGAAAACAAAAAGCTGATGTCCTCTCTCGTGAAGTCCAAAAGTTAGGAGGAAGGTCATTTACTACAATTGTGTGATATGTCGCTCATAATAATATCTTAGCAGCAAGAGGCCACCTCATCTGAGGACTCCATTTCAGACTCACTGCTTGACAGATCTGCTATAGGAGGAGGAGGCGGATATGGTCCTCATCGTGCAGGTACTGAATGTGGCAGAGGCAGTGTGGGCAGAGCCATACGAAATGGAGGTGGAATATTCATTTTGTTCATCAAGTGCAACACCTAAAAAACCAAAGCAAATTGTAAATGAATATGACCATAATATAACACTAGTAAACTAGATTAAGGCAAGTTACAGTAATTTAGAGTTATATCCTTCCAGTTAATCTAAATAAACTTTCCAATTGAGATTTAAGCCACATTAAAAACTCATGAGATTAGTATAAGCTTCATAAAGTACAATGGGATTAGTATAAGCTTCATCAAGTACAATAAGGTAAATGGATTTGTTACCAAAGTGTATCAGTATAATTTCTCCATCAAGTTATAACCATTGAAACCTAAGAAGAGAAATAATATATCATTCTGATAGCTTTGCTTGAAATTAGGGGCAACCTGAGTATAAAAGCGAGGAACAGCAATTAGAGCATTGACAATATTGGTCAGGATATTTCCATCTGATGGAGGATAGGCATATCTGAAACACAAAAAGGTTACATAAGTAGATGTAAACAAACAAAACAAACAGAAGACACAAACTGTTCATATTTCATTGCTATCACCTTACTGGACAAAACATTTATGAAGATAAAGATTTTGGGATAGTTGCTATCACGTTTATAAATGAAGAGTCCGAATTACTAAGCCTTCTCTCTCCCACTCAATCAAGTCCATATTCAAAAAGCTCCAAAAATAAATAGACTTCATATTTTGGTTGAAATAGACAAAATTCATGATTAATTACCACATAATCCCTAAGCAAAAAGAATTACAGGAAAAAAAAGAATCATATTTGATAATATAGCTGCATGCCAAAGCAAGGTACTAACAAGAAAAAGATCATACTCATACAATGTCGATCCCAATAACTTAATTTGAGACGATGAGCATATCAGATTATCAGTGACAGAAGCAGTTTAATCTAACTAGATGTAAACAGATCAAATATGGTATATTCCACAACAAGATGAAAATGTACTAGAAATTTTTTCTTTTTTGATATAATAGTTATCATATTTTGTTCTAAGAGAAATATCTAAACGGCCAAGCTTCTCCCACCCATTCCATCAAATCATATATATAAAGCTTTTCATGAAACATACACCATATTTGATTGCACATACAATGCAGCATGTAGCTTAATAAACTTTGTATCAACTTTGTTTTACAATTGCAATGTTGAAGTTGATTAAGATAAAGCAGATCATCAGACGAGATCTCGTTTTGATATTTTCTGAATAGATTAGACTTTTAGAAGTTCATATATTTTATCATAACTTTTTTTGTATAGAGTTAGCCATGGTATTTTTCCCATTACAATTTAAGAAAAGATTGGAAAATTCCTTTTGAATAAACCTAAAATCTCCTTTTAGAGGTTTTTATAAAAGGTTGCATGCCGTACCTGACTAAATTATGACTTATATGTGCTTCAGATCAGCATAATTTCCGACCCAAATGCACAGTACTTAACAATATGGATTGGTTTAGTATTATGAGGTCTTTAGCAAGTGCAAGTCACCCTCATTTAAGTAGATTCACTAATGGTGGTTACCCAGAATGGCAAAGGTTCACGCCTCAATTCATGTTCAATTAACAAACTGGATTAAAGGGATAATTGACAAGATATACATATACACAAAGGTGCCCCATTTGACATCTAGATTTACAATGTATACATCAACAAGCAGCATAGAAAAAGAAAGGATAAAAAGACTGAAAAGTGAAAACATACTCAAGGTCAGGAGGAAATGGATAGTCTACACCAAGTCTTGGAGCAATTGATTCACTATGAGGCAGAGATCCTGATTTTAAAACTTGACTGTGGTCTCTGATAGCAGAAGCCTCCCTCATCAGAGATGCGGGTTTAGTTCAAAATGTTTAAGCTTACTCTCCTCATTCAGCTTACCAGCTCTTTCCACCTTTAAGACTTTACCAAGAAACCTCAGCCTGAGAAACCATAATATGACAATAGTTCAATGCCCAATTTTCGCATGGAATTAACAGCAATGAAAAAGAAAATATACAAAAAATTGAGAGTGAAATGAAACCTTTCCTTTTTTSACAAGTAAAATGAAAAGAATAAAAAGGTAAAAGACAATAGAAAGAGAAGTGGAAAACCATTAAACCCCTTCAAGGGATCTTAAAAGAATTAATTTCATGTCACAGTTTCCTGACTCAATCAGCTCATTCCCAATAGTCCACAACTGTATAAAATAGATAGAAGTTTACCCATTTAACTGGAGTTGTGCTTGAGAAGCCAACGCTTCACTTTTGAAATCCACAAAAGCGCAGTTTCTCAACCTGCATAAACCAAGAAAGAGCACATTATGTGCATTGTGTCTCTGTAAACAAAACAACACAAAAAACCTCAGCTATTGATTATTGTTTGTTCTTCTAATGCACATGATCCATAACAATAAGAAGAAATGCAACATGATACAGATGGGACTATTCAATTTAAAAATAAAAAATAAAAAACCTTTAACTAATTTGATAAAATGAGAGTATTGGCACCTATAAGAAGGTGAATTAGCTACAAAAGAAAGCAATATTCCTATTACCTTCCAGTGGAGCAAGGACGGACTGAGGAAGCTCCATAGTGGGAGAAGAGTCTCGATAAAGTGTCGTGAGTAACAGCTTCAGGAAGGTGTCTAACCAAAAGGGTAACTAAATCCCATCTTGGTTCCGTTCCCAGAGCTCCGGGATTCATCTCTTGCATGTTTTGAAACCCAGAAGGAACCGCAGCCTTTGCAGATTCACAATTTGACTTAACGGCACCTTATAATATAACCTTAAACAAGCAACAGACGACGACAAAATTCCACGACATTCATCAAATATATCTAGGTAATAACATAGTAAAACTTCTGACGAAACCCTACATTTGAAAACACAACTCTCATTCATTTCTTCGGATTCGCAGCAAATCCTAAGCCGCCTAGGCATATATCTTCAACTTCAAATTTTATGAAAATTTGAAAAACACAACAAAATATGATGACAAACATTCCACTAACTTTGGCGACTTTTATGCTTCTGCACGTCGGAAAAACACTCTCATTCTGTGCTAGGGCAGTGCAAGAACTTGATAGGTATTAAATGGGCTTTTAATTCTCTTTTTTTTTAAATTATATATGAGGCCCAGTAAAGTGAACAAGGGCTTGAACTTGATTAAAAAGCCCAGCCCAAAGAATAAAAAATCATATCACTCTCGAAAATAAAAATATCTACCTCTTAACTTTTCATTTACGTACATTTAATTATGATGGCTTAATAATCAAGTAAAAAAAAATTTAAGTTGTTATAAGTCCTTTTATTAAAGTGTTCAAAATCCAATCAAACCAATCAATCTAATCTAAACTAATTCAATTTTGATTAGTTTCAATTTCTTGATTGAATTGGATTAGATTCCATTTTCTAAAATCTAATGTTGGATGTTGATTTCCTAATCAAAATCTAATAAAACCAATCCAATCCAACCTAAATTAGAAAAAAGATATATTTTATTTGTTTAATTAGGATATTTTATATATTTAATTAAGATACTCATTATNCTAACTAACATCTTGTATCTTATTTTTCAATCTATTTTTTTAATTGTCAAATTTTCATAATATTTATTATTTTTATTGTTCAAATCAAACCGATTAATAGTGATGGTGATACCTATTGAATTGTTTGTTGAAGTTAAATCTAATCAGGTTAGGTCATCAATCATTTCTATTGTCTATCAAATTTCTTTTATTAACATTATGAAGAAGCAAGACTGTAACTCATTTAAGGATTTAAAAAGAAAAATTTGCAGAATGATTGGCAATGAATGATGATGGAATATGACATTCTAGTTTTGATAAGAAGAATATACAACATTGATTAAAAAAAAAGTGATTTTTTAAAGAGCATTTAATAACTTTTTAATAGTAAATTAGAATAATCTCTTCATGACCCTATTTTAAAGTACAACCTTACCACTGGGTTACAATTTAGTTTGTGTTTGTTATGTAACTATTGGGTTACAATTTATTTTGTTTTTGTTATGTAAGAGTTTTCATTTATTGCACAAAATTAAATTAACTTAATCCAACCCGAACCTGATTTAAACCCAAACCAAACTGTAAAATCAATTAAGTTTGACTAACCCATATAACTCAATCAGAACCCGACACTGATTCATTTTTACAAGAACTCAACTTTAAGTTCATTTTCTCTGACCCGTTGAGTTTTTGGGTTTTGAGTTGGGTTGGGCCAAACCCGAACCACCCTGACCCAACCTGTGCCCAGCCCTACTTTCTAATTTTGATAAGAAGAATTTTTTAAAATGATTAAAAAAAGAAAAGAGCGTTTTTTCAAGGAGCATTTCAATTTTTTATAGTAAATTTGATTAATCTCTCGTGGCCCTCTTTTAAAGTTTGAATCAAAGTATAAGTAGATTTTTCTTTAATTTTCAAATTTCTCAAA
>JANKKB010001818.1:0-15607 GCA_026225775.1 Bursera palmeri
TTTACAGCTTTTTGCATCCCAAGTCACACTGATGATATACAATACAAAACATCTGTTTCAAGTGCACAAGAAAAATATTTCGAGGACATTTGCTTTATTTAACATTGTGATCTCAGATATGTAACAGAAAGCTCACAAATATCTGGGGTTACACTTGTCTGAAGTTTGAATTTTTTGCGTCAGAATATCAAAGAGAGATAGTAAGATCTCATTTTATTACTTCGATTTTCTACTGTTACTACCCACATGTATACAAGATATAATCTACAATATTTAATTTTCATAGAAACCACACCTTACAAAAACAAGTCCAGTGAACAATTTTTACAGCAACAGGAAGTATTTTCTTCCAAATAATCTCCTTGAATATGTTGTTACCACTTCGTCCAATCATCCTACAATCATTCCTTTTTATATTTTCCTTTTGGCTAATTAATTATACGTCGAATACATAATAAACACGCTGTTTGAACATGTACATATTTACTGAATGAGCAACATCAACAATATCACAAAGTTAATAAAGCCTCCTAGAGCAGAAGATGCAGAAGATGCCAAATTGCATTTGCTGTGGTTACATGAAAGCCTTCTTCACAATGCATGGCACAGGCAAACAACTGCCTCATTCTATACCAGATTTTACCTTCAGCTGCTTTCGTACACCACAGCAGCACTCGCCTGTGGACCTGGATAATCCCTTTCACATTGACATCACTATCCCGACGACTGATTTTCTGCTCAAACGAGAAAACAAATAGCAAAGTTCAAATTAAATACTACAGTGTAGATGCTGCCCCACCAAAATAAATCAGATAATACAATTCAAATTAACTGCTAAAATTACCACACATACAGATGCATATATAATATAGACTCGCATCAGAAAATCAGACAAACACTTTTCCAGTTTTGGTATCTCTGTCAACCCATCTAGACTGGAAACTCTAAGATAAAAGACCGTTCTTTAGGTATTTTAAAAATTACACTAAAATAGATTAGTCGGATTAATTTATAATCACTTTTGAGAGATAAGCCTCGCCTGATACTCAAAAATTGCTAACCAGTGGATTAGCCTGTTTACGAATCACTCTTCACATTATTTAACAAACAATTTTTGGCTCCAAAGTTATGAATGTTATTTCAGATTTCCCTAAAGTTATTTAACCAATGCTTTGATTTGACAATTCCATGATGCAATAGTCAAACTTTAGGTTGTAAGCAAGATATGCAAGAGTACACACCTTCTCCTAATTGCAATTCAAACCGAGCAACAATGTGTTTCCCATACGTGTATTTCTTCAAAGCATGAGCATGTACTCTGACACGACTAAGCAACAAGGCCTGCTGAGCATCAGTACATATTTCAAATATCTTCTGGACAACATAATTTGCATACTGGTCCTTCATCATTATCTGTGACATAAAGTAACAGTCATTAATCAAAATATAAGCTTCAAATTTGAGTAATACCATAGTTGATGTACAACAGTAACAGTGATTCATATCATATTTGATATTCTGCAACAAGCATTCTACCCAGATAAACAAATATTGGCCTTTAAAGTTTTGCAACAGGAAGCATCATTATGAGATAAATCAACTTTCATAGTCCAACATCAGCAGAAACCTCAAAAAGAAAATCATAAATAGAGATTCAACACCAGCAAGGGATCTCCTATGAGACTTGGCCTAAACACATGCAAATAGAAGGGAGATTTCTGATGAATCGACTTATATATTAATAATAAATTTCAGAAATTAGGAAAAATCATCAACCAAAAATGCAAATCTTGTAGCTTGTGTTTGCATCAAATTCAAGGGAGTTCGAATGACACCTACACTATATAGATATAAGAGCAAAAGTCCATGTATTAGTGACCAACTTAACATGACAATGTTGAGAGGTTCAACACAACTTTAGAAAGATCATATATAAGCATACATATTTTATTAGGAGAAAGGATTTAAAGCCTGGATAACATAATAAAGCTAGTGAGATCGCATGGAAAAAGATGATACTATACCATTAGCAACAAAGTAGAATATATTAACAAACATATTCCTTAGTTTTGTTATTGACAGTTCAATATTCCAAAAATTATAAGTTCAACAGTATGCCATGCTAATTCCAACTTACCAATAAATTATCACTTCCCTCGTTATGCCCAATAATTTCGTCAATGATTAGTTCCCGCTCAGCACTACCACCATACTCCAAGCATTTTTCAATAACATTTGATGCAAATTTATGCTGGCTCAGTCGAACAATATGTCCTGACAACTTGCCAATAATTTTGCTTCTTTCAAGAGGCCTTCCCCTCTCCAATACATGCTGTAAAAAATACAGCCACTTATTACCATCCAACAAGTTCACATAAAAGAGAATTTCCATTAAGCAGTTAGAAGATAAAAAATTAGATTTCAAGAAATGAAATGACAAGAAGCCCTATTCATAAGGAAATATTTCTTTCAAGGTCAGCACCAAGTATGCAAATCTGAACTACCAAATAGACTATTCTTATATGTAAACATTACGTAGTATTATTACAAAGATTGGTCGAAATTGAAGATACAACACTTCAAAAGAAAGAGAGGCAAAATAAAAATGAAGCAACCACATCCACAAAATGATGAACAAAACTCGAACACAAAAAAACTCTTTTCGAAGCAGTCTTCTCATAGTTCAACCTTTTGTAACTACGATGCTCAAACTAGTTCAGAGGAAAGAAATGCAGGGCACGGAAGATCAAGAATGGCTTTGCAAGGTAAGATACTCTTGGGAAGAAAGTGATGGAAGCATCACAGCGACAACCACCAGCATATGCGTGTATTTAGTTCCTTGGATTCAATGATATTTTTAAAGCATTAACACCGATGCTTAGGACGCTTAGGATTTTTTTACTCTGATATGGAACAGATTTCTAGAAAAGCATGCTTATCTTTGAGGTCATTTTGTTTGGGGTCAATCTATATAGATAACATTTCATAGACATCTTTTCTATAACGCAAGAACTAGATACATGTACTCAAGAAATAGACCCCAAACAATTGAAACTTAAGCTTTGCCTTTTAGACTTTCATATTATATTATTTTATTTTTCACCTTTTTATGAGTAATACATAGTTGAATTTAACCAATAGTTCACTATCAGAATGATGACTCGAAATTTCAAGTATTAATATTAACAATGTTAATCCTCATATATGCATACCACATTAGAAGTCCAACCGAGTTTCAGAAATTAACGATTTTCCAATTACTAAACCCTCGGAGATTAGTCAAGTGGTCAGGCCTGTAACATGCTTCTGAAAGGTCTGAGGTTCAAATCCTCATACCCACCTGTCCAGCTGTCTAGCAAAAAAAAAACTCCTAATTCCCAAAGATTGGAGGGCTCAAAGGGAGACTTGATTTTGGACTCAAGTTAACAAATGATTTTGAAGATTTATGTTAATAAGAATCAGTAGGGGATAGAGAGAGAATCTCGAAGACATTATAATCGCTATAACAGCCTAAAAGCACAATTAAGTTCCTGTATTTGGATGTGTGCCCAGGAGCACAGTCCTGTAATAAATAGTTTCAGTAGCTAGCATAAGAAACGAAATAATCCAATTCAACACGCCAAACTTCAATATTGGAGATGGTAAATGAAGTCTGATTCACCATTCTGTTCTATCCAAGACTAGATTCCATGTTTTGGTATGAATTTGTCATATCCCTTTAGCCCTCCCATTGTTCCATAACATCCTTTCACAAAGGGAGTTATGTCATGGGAAAACACACCAGTAAGTTAAAAAAAACAAAAAAAAACAAAAAATAAAATATCTTCCAGTCTCTTTACTCAAGGATGAAATATTCCTGTTTACTATTATAATTCAATAGGCTTCATGCCCGAAAGTGACAACATCAACCAGTAGCAAAGTTTTCTCAAAATTTGAGAACTCATAATGTGTAACAACCTACAGCATATTTGGTATTCAATTATAAGCTCCCTCTTTAATATATGGCCAAACACATCATGCTTGAAGTAAATTTATGACATGTCAGTACTAAACGCGCTACGTAAGAAAAGTGTATTTTTACTCCTATCATTACTCCACAAGAAACTCAAGCACAAAGTCTAAACTGTACAAATAACCAAATACAACATCTTGGAATCCATAACGAAAATTGCAAGTGACAGCCCAGAAATAAATGCCAACCTGGGTAACATAATTGCCATACTGGTCCTGAGCAAGAGCACAAACAGAATCCAAGATCTCATCCACTATAAACTGGCATTGATGCTCATCTGTACAACGCTCCAAAACTCTCTATAACAAACCAAAAAACACAAAATAAAACTTCAGTATTCTTACAGAAAGTAGAAGGAAGAAGGGAGGGGAAGGAGAGAAATAAAGCTCCATATACTCCAGTCAAGTGTTATTATACCTGTATAACACGGCAACCATAAGGATGTACAGAAAGTGCCGCAACATAGCTACGGAAAGCTGAAATTATAAATCCAATTTTCTCTACTGGGATACGCTCAATGCATTTCTGTATTACATGATTACCATTTTGATCACGTACACATTTCATAACATGTCCATCCAGTTCACGGACAAGATGTGCTTTCTGTTCAGGCTCAATAACTTCAAGTGCCTACAATAGCACAATATCAAAGTTAAGATCATTTTCATTTTGAGACGAAGAGGTGAAAGATTATCCGGGGAGGGGGAAAGAACAGAAGAAATTTTATGGTAGAAGACCTGGTCAATCATGCCTATATGCTACACTAGAAGATAGATGTTAACAAAAATAAAATAACCTGCTTTTTTAATGCTTTAAGCAAAGCAAGCCATGTTCTGAGCAGAAGCATTTAAGGACCTAAAAATTGCAACAGGGAAACTTTCACTTCTTAAACTTTGCTGGGATAGCTTTGATGCAGGAGTGTTAGAGCTTAGAGGAAAATGAAACCAAGAGTCCAATATTTGTCTTCTTTCTTATTTTTCCAATCTTACATCTTATTATTTCTCTTTGCTAACTTAAAGGTCATGTGACAAGCATGTGATCTTTAATGACTTTGGATGGCTAGAATTTATAGCTACGTGTGACAAAAGGGCTGAAATTCTCGAGTCACCAGTCAACATGAGCAACTTTTCTCATCAGTTTTGAAAAATTCAGCTCTGAAAATGTGTCTCAGATTAAAGTGAGCTGCCATAGCCTATGAATGGACAAAGCATTCAACATTCCAGATGTTTGTATGATTGGTTAGTGATCTCATTTGATCTAATACAAGGAATACTTTCATGCACATTGTAACCAAGACGCTCAAACCTTCGTGAGCACATTCTCAGTTGTCTATTTGGATAATAGATAGATAATCAAACTAGGAAAGACTAGTTTGTTCATTTCGCCAAGTACTATGCGTAGCCTTAAAGAAGTTTCTTCCTTATGAGACACGATTGTTTTCTTGGCTTTGTTGTGTCAAAAGTTGGACCATGACCAAATCCTGATAAAATACAAGCTATTAAGGACTACCAAGTGCCCAAATCAATGGAGAAAATGTAGTTTCAGTGACTGTCTCATCTTACAAAACATCAATTAAGAATTTCAGTCATATCAAGATGGCAATTGCTAAATTTTAAAGGGAGATAATTTTGAGTTGTCCAAATCAGCACAAATGGCCTTTAAACAGATAAAAGGTTGACATAGAAACTCCAATCTTACTCGTAACCACTTTTGGGAAATTTTCTGTTGTGAAGAGTGATCCTTTTTTTTTTTTTTGTGGGGGGGGGGGGGGGGGGGGGGGGGNCCCCCCCCCCCCCCCCACAAGAAACAGTAAAAATTGTATTAAAACTAAGAAAAGATAGTTACAGAGTGAACTTAGCTTACACTATGAAAATAAAAAACCTAAGGATGGTAATTACCCTATACAAAGAAAATAGAAAAACATAACTTGAACCTTATTATAAGCTAGCCCCTCCCTGGAAAAAAAAAATGACCATAAAAAGATCATCCTAATACTCCTAAGTCCTTCCCAAGTAAGATGAACGGAGAAAAGAGAAGATTCTGAAATTTCTTTGCAAGTGAAGCCCAAAAAGATGCTTAAAGATGACCTCTATCCCACAAAACACCAACAATCTTCTTATCCAGTTGTCTCTCTTGCCATAAAACTCAAAAGATAGCTAAAAATGCACATTTCCAAAGAGCCTTTGATTTTTCCCCTTTCCCAAAAGCAAAAACCCAATCCATTTGGGCTTATTTACAAAGTTTAGCCCATAAATAAGAAGCTACTAGACATTCAAGGAATAGATGATTTAAATCTTCTTCTTAATTCTTGTACATCCCACACCACGAGGGGTAAGAGACACACCATTCGATACCTTCTTTGGATCACTTCTTCATTATTTGATCTTTCACATGTGGAAAAAGCAGCTTTTCTCAACCAAACAAAAAGCCAATTATAAACACTCAGCTCTCAAATAAATCATCCTATCAATGATGAATAACAGCTCCCCAGATTATTAAGAACAAAAAAAATAAAAAGGAATATCATTCTTTACTAATGGATGTCCATAATGAATTTAAAAATAAATAAATAAATAGTTTTATAAATCTATCCATGCCACAAATTTCAGTACCCTCCCCAATACTATCATAAAAATTCCTCCTATTCTTTCCCAAATAAATGGTCTCAAACACAGCTGACACATTTCCATAAGACTAAAGTAAAAAATCTGCAAAACAAATATTAACAAAAAGAAGATCGGAAGTCTGAACCATTTAAAGTGTTAAGGTAAATCTGCTTAAAAACTTCCTGCATTGAGCTGTGAGCACATTCACAAATCAGCTTGATCTTCAATTCCATGATCTATATTCACTTGATGGGCTAGACAAAGAAATATAAGCTATTGACGACCAAAGGACAATCAGATGCTTGATGTCAATGAGGTTGTATCAAGGAGGGTCTACCATTATAGCAATCCTAGAGAAGTAGGTAGGTGAGCCAAATACGAAAGGTCATGGATACAAAGAGCAGAGAAAAATGACACAGGGAAGTATGCATGTTGGTACTGTTCAGAATACCTTGCCAGAGCCAAGTTTTCCCAATGTAAAGAAACCAAGGACTTGACACAGGCCATCTGAGCTCAAAATAGGAGGGGCATACTAATTCACTCCACCCATCCACCAGGTTAGATGAGCCTAGTCTTTTATTTTAATCTTCATCTATTTCATAATTATGTCTATACTGTCTTAAAACCATCAGCAACCAGAATGTGACTTTCCATGAGTTGGATAGTTAGGATTTAATTGTTCTATGTGGTGATGATGGTTGATTCTAGAATGACTTAAGGCTATTATGGATAGCCTCATTTTTTGCTTCAAGAATTACTGAAAGCAGCTTTACGTAATAGGTTTTTTTATCATTTGAGATCTGAAATTTTTGTAAACTCTCAACCTGGAAATTGATCTTTTGTTTTTCCAGCCTCAATCCTCTCTTTATCTTTACCATGCTCTTCTGCTTCACTTAGGAAATTCCTCTCAAACCATCCTTTGTGCTTATTAGCTTGAGAAAAAGGCAGCACCTTTCCCCAGATATGATCAGTTGAACACTAGATTTAAACTAGAGTTGCTACATCAATTTGTGGCACTAAAAGATGATATTGATTCTCTACATCAATATTGGCACATAGTCACAGCCAGGAATGAATCTAGTCAGTAGTTGCTTAGAGTGTTGCATGGCACATAAATTAATACTAAAATTTATTACCAGTAAGTGAGTCTAATGTTCATTTCTTAACCTAGATTGCTGAAAGCTTAGATAATTATTTTCAGCAGTATAAACAAATACACGAATAAATCAATATTACAATATATTTGTTGAAGAAGATTTTATCAAGATACACCTTAATTCTAACAGAAATAAATGTGTAAACAAGTCCCTTGTTTTATAGATTCACAAACGCATAATTTGAAAATCAGAATAAATAAATAAACCTAACATCATTCCAAGTTAAAAATCATTTATTAAACACAAAAAAATGTAAATTATCCATGAAATCTGCCTCTAGCAAACTATATATGTATCCATTTATCATTATTACATTTTGCAACTAGAAAGCTTTAAACATTCTAAGTTAATTTTCCTACGAGGCAAATAATTCCTTTTTCAATTAAGAACCAAAATATAGTAAAAGAATCTGACAACTGCTAATGCAAAGCAAGCAGTTAAGATAGATATAGAACAGAAAAAATACATAAATACTCATAATACATATAGAAATTCTATGAAAACATAAATGTACAACAATAATAACAGATACCTTTTGGATTACACGACAGCCATACATTTGCAGACTTAAAGGCAAAATTTGACCAACAAGTTGATTTGCAAGTTCCTTCCGTTGTGCAGCGTTTCCATACTCAAAAAACTGCAAGTACAGAAAGGAAAGAGAAATTAACACAACCAAGAACACCGGTGATGTATGGAAGAACTTTCCAAAATTTGGTTATATTTTGAAAAGATACCTTCTGAATAACATAATTACCGAAAACATCAGTCATCAATTTGGAAGCATGTGGAAGAACTTCTTTAAATACAGATGCTTTCTCTTCACCGGTACAACTCTCCAACTTCTGCTGAATAAATCGACTCCCATGTTGATCAGAACTGGAATTGGAAATGCTTAATTACTTAACGAATTGAAGTAGAAAAATAAATGGCAAAAAAAAGGAAAAAAAAGGCAGTGAAACTTGCCTAAATTCAACAATATGGCCTGTAATATCAGACAGCTCAAATCTTCGGCCTTTGCCAGATTTTAGCTCTTCAAGAAAATTATAGATTTTGGGATCATTATAACTCTCAAATCCTCTTTGACCCTGCCAGCCAGAATATTTACCAGAACCAGGTGGAAATCTTACTTCATTTCTCCCTCCAGGAAAACTTGTTCCGCCTAATGGCGATCCAGGCAAAACTGGACTAGCAACTGGTGAGGATGGGTACTGCATCAAAATACCCCTGTTTGTTGGGTTCCCCAAATACTGTGGACCTATCGCTCCTTTACCCGAGCTTGGATTGCTTGGTCCTCCACTTCTCTGATGTTGAAATTTCTGGTCATCAGAAGCAGCTATGTCAGATCCTTTCTGCAAGCCATGAGCAATACTTTGGCTCCCAAAAACACCACTTCTAGATGCTAATGGGTCAAACTGACCAGAAACATTATATGCTTCCCCAAAAGACTGTTGATAGTATTGCACATGAAAGGGATCAAAAGAAGGTTGCACTGCAAACCCAACCTGTCCATAAAACTTGTTAAGTTGTTGTGTATCAGCTCCATGAAGAATACTTCCTCCAGTTGAAACCCCAGATGTTTGAGTGCTAAAGTTTGGATTAGCAGCACCATCAAAACCAAACGGAATAGCACCATGCTGAGGATATCCAGCAAAAAAAGGAGGAACAATCGAAGAATTCACTGGATATCCACCTAAACCATATAGAGGAGAATAGTAACCTGGAGCTTGAACATTAGGGTAAAATTGATTTGATGAAGTCACGTAGGCTGCTGCAGTTGCATAGAGTGGAGGTGTGAACCCAGATGTCTGGAGTACAGGCTGTACAACTGTTGGGAACTTAGATGGGCCATGGTGAAACTGATCCATACTGTTGTATGTTCCAATTACTCCTGGAGAACTCAATTGAGACTTTGCTCCTTGAACTTGAGATGAAATGCTCTGTTGTTGGTATCCCTGGTGTTGATTGAAATTTATCGGACTTCCTGAATTTGGCAGGCTCATATTAAGATCCTTCATTTTAGACACCATGACAGCAATATCAGAATTGCTAGCGTTATGGACCAAGACTTCATCTTTTAACCAAAAATCTGCATTATTCGAGGTTCCTTCCCCAGTAGGTGGTCTAGGAAGTACGGTTCCTGTATAATCGGAAGATAATGAGCTTGAAACAGGGACAGCTGACAGATCACCTTTTGATGCTAGCAATATATTATCAGAGCCAACAGTTGATCTAACAGTATTTGATGAGCTAAGAGTCAGATCTTGCAAGGAACTGGAATCAGAACCATGATCAGCTGCTTCCTCTGTCATTCCATAGCCCAAAGAATGAGACTGATTATATACATGTGATGAAGTACGAGGAAAGTCTTCCTGTAAATGTGAAACATAACTATACGTTCACAGTCATGCAATTAAAGATATAAGGCCAGAAGTTATTTTGATAACATGAAATCAACTCCAGAGATTAATCACCAAAACAAAAACTCTGAATTTTACGATTTGGTATTTGAAGGATTTATTTCAAAACAATGCCATGATAAGGAGGTTGTGTAGTTTCAAAGTTAGCATCCAAAACACAAATAAAGATTACAGAATATATGCCAGCATAAAAAATATGTACAGTGTAATGAGTGTGTTCTAATAGATAAATTGGTCACCAAGAGCTTTACCTGTATTGTATCAACTAAAACTTTGTTTTGGCCTCCCAATGAAGCTGCATCCTTTCCAGACCAGAAATCATTCGTTCTGTCGACCATATCATCAAAAGAATGTTGGGGTGAGGGATCATCCTCAGACTCTTCCTTATGCGTCGAAAGGGCAACTTGAGACAAATGCAAGGAACCATTACCACCATCAACATCTAAAGAAGTTAATTCCCAATTCTCTCCAAATCTTTGCATGTGCTGACTAAGATGACGAGGAAGTCTAGGGTTCAAATTGACATTGGAAGGGTAACATGTCAAATATGCTGGATCTGTTTGTATGTAGTCCTCAGACTCACAGTCTCCAATACTACCATCTAAGTTAGCTACATTCAAAGTCATGCCAGAGCTATGCCGGGATATAAGGTTATCTATAGCCAAAAATGAGCCCTCCATACTCGGCGGCGCACTACCACTTCTAGGCACAGCATTTTTCCCACTGCCATGAAAATTATGACCCTTTCGAAGTGATCCTAACTCCCCCGCCTCTGTATTGGCGGATGATGGTGCAAACGTTGCAGCCTTCTTTGGGCCAGGCCATTTTGCAGTTGTTTCAGAAATTCTAATCGGACTTTCAGTAGCCATACTACAAGAAGACTGTATTCCCTCTCTTTAGTCGTAGGTAACCACTGCCAGAGATATCACATCCTCCCCTGAAAAGCAACATTTATTTTCACCCAATATGAGAGGAAAGATGACAAACATATGAATGGATGAAAAATTATGGAAAATAGTACCTTGCAAAATACAAGAAACAAAAATACACCAAAAGCCCAGGCCAAAAAGATTCTTGCAGTATCAACAGAAAAATACAGAGAATCACAGCATCAGTAACTAAAACATAACCCCAGAAGAAAGTATCACTTGGCACTCTCACTTTCATAACTTATACTGAATTGGAGTATTTTAGAAACTCATGAACTTTAATGAATTGTTCTAATAAACTAGGAGAATGACAGGAATGAAAGAAGTGTATATCATAGCTCATGTGACCGAATGAAATCAAAATATAACGCTATCAAAATTACAAATAAGAATAAAATAAAAAGCAGAGACCATGGAAAATGACAATAATAAGCTCCTTAGACTTTGGGATTTGGAATACCTAGTAACTTGAGACCAGGCAAATATCCAGCACAATCGTGTATCCCAGTATTCCATCATCAGACAAAAAATGAAAAACAGGGGTCTATGTGAGGCATATGAGCACCACAAGTTCAATTAATCAGCACCAAAACACATAAGACTTGCACTCCGTTAAAGTTGCTGAGAATAAGTAAGAAAGATGAAAGAATTCAACTCTTGGAACCACAAATAAAATAAAATAAAATAAAAATAGAAACAAATACATAACATTTCCTCCTCAAACTAGTTGAATAGTTAAATAATAATAATAATAAAGCTTCGTTCTTGGACAAGTTTCTAAGCAACCCAACAAAAGGGTAAGACAGAAAAGCAAAAAGCAAAATGAAAGAAGCTAGTCAACAATTGAGAATCAGTGCAAAAGAAGAGGAAAAGAAGCCCCAGCAAGGTTAAACATTCATACAAAACACAACCCACATAAAGAAACAGGTGCAGCACCCAATTCAAAGCAGCAGAAACCAAACCAAAAGCCCTCATGCTTCTTAGAGAAAAACCAACCAAAACCCCACAAAACAAAAGAAAAAGTTTCAGCTTTTGAAACTTCAGAGCAACAAAGACAGAGCATAGAAGCAAGATAAGAGAAGAGAAGCTCATACCCACATAGTGAAGAAGAAGTCGAGAAGAAGGAAGGAAGATTGACTATTGAAAACCCTAGAGTGTTTGACAGTTTGTGTGTGTTTGTGTTTGTGTTTGTGTTTGTCTGCAAAGATAGAGACCTTGGCTCTAAAGTAACATATATTTGGTTTGGTTTGGTTTGAGTTGCTATAAAAGTTAATTTTTCTATGCTTTATTTCAACTTGGATTTTGTCTTTCATTCCCTATCCATATTATGCATTTCAGTAACCTTGCTTGTATTCCTTTCCTATGACTTGCATTCATTACATAATATCAGCCCACAAATCATCTCATGATGTTACATGAAATTCTAAAAATTGAACTAAATTAAGGGTGTCTTAAAAGAGAACTGCTTTTAAAAATTTAGATAACATAATCCTATATAATAGATAAATAAATCGATACAAGTTTTTTTTTGGTTAGATGTTAACATTCAATACGAGTTCTTAATATTATGCGGATGTTTCGATAAGTGATTTATATAAACTCCTTTTTTATTTATATAAATCATATATTTGTAAACTTTATCTGAAGAAGTCATACATAAAATCTCAGCATAATAACAAATATCATATTAGATATTATTATATCTTAATGAATACGCCAATATCGTGGCTCCGAGACAACTCAATTTCTTTTTAGTTTTATTTAAAAATAAATAAATGAATGAATGCATGAATTTCAACCTTTGATCTAAAATGTAAGAAATGATATAGACACGTAACTTTACCCCAACCACTAGAATTGTAAAAATTATCCAAAACAAATGGAGTGTTGCGTATTATAATAAAAGTATGCAATGGGGGCAAAAGTTGAAAGCAGGATCCCGATGAGTTGGAGTGGTGGAGAATGAGATTGTGTTTTTAGTTTGGTTTTTGGTTGCTTCTTGTGGGAGTAGAAAGTGACAAACAATGAAATGACCAAAAATGAATATTTGGATAGACAGATAGTTCTGAAAATAGATCCCGAAACCAATCACAAGTCAAATTCGATTACTTTCTCTCTCTCTCTCTCTCTCTCTCTCTCTCTCTCTCTCTCTCTCTCTCTCTCTCTCTCTCTCTCACTCTGTTTTTANCAAATTAGATTACTTTCTCTCTCTCTCTCTCTCTCTCTCTCTCTCTCTCTCTCTCTCTCTCTCTCTCTCTCTGTTTTTATAATTTATTTCCTTATTAAATAAAAAATGAAATGAAACCATGCAAATCAAATGCAGTACAAAACAGTAGTCAACAGATTCGTTTACTTATGGGTACTAGATTGCTTCTCAAAGTAAATTAAAATTATGTAATAAGAAACGAGTATCTATTTATTTATTTTGGTAAAATACGCGTAAGATTGGATGTATAAAATAAAATTATTCGCATATAAAGATGTTTATTTTAAGGGTATTATCGATATTATTAATGACATAATGAGAAATATTTGTTCTCAATTTTTTAGGTAAGTGTTCGAAGCGATTATTTATGTGTAAATAGTCCCATCCTTTTATAAGGTTGAGGTTATTTGCACTCGTAAAAGTAATTTCTCGACGCATTTATAGTTAATAATTAAAAACCAAGTGCTTACTTTATGCACTCTTGAAAATCCAAAAAACAATCCTAGTATACACTTTTGATGTTGACTNTATCTTTATGTTCCTGTGTATTAACAAACTGAGTTAAAAGAAAGTTTTGAAAAAGGAATCTGAATGGTTTTGAAAAGTCACTCTATCACTGTTTATAGTTTTGCTCTCTCCAAATAAAGAAATAAGGGCTATTTAGTTTATATGTGGGGTGTAAATAGCATCATTAAAAAAAAAAAAATCCAACCCACAAACTTGTCAGTTATGTTTGGAATGTCACATTCTAATTTTAAAATTGGTTGTAACAAAAATTCAATAGATTAATCACTAATTGATTTAAACAAAATTTATTAACCATGTGAGATATTAATAAAGTAATTTTTTTTTTGAGAAAAAAAGTCATCTAATAATCGAAAATTTGATAAATAATTTTGTTTTTATTGTATTAAATGGTCGGAGATTTATTTTTTTTTTCTTTTTCCTTTCTTTAAAGGTAAATTATATAAAGATTAAATTATTTAAATTTTAATAGTGGATGTATTTAGAATAATTGGTATAAAGCAAAACTATACGAGCAAGTAGTCTTGCATGATACAAAGAGAAAGTTGAATGCACATAGACACTTATTTAACTAGAGCTTATAGAATTTGATCTTATTGGGATAGAATATGTAAAAATATAACTTTTATTGTAATGTAATTGGTTGGTTGGTTAGATAAATATTCAAATACATTTAATATTAAATTATCAAAAAGAGTTTTGTTGTAAAGGAATAATAAGATAAAATTTTTAAAATTAAATAAGGATACTTTAACATTTCAAAACTTTTAAAGAAAAACTAAAAAATAGCTTATATAAAAGCCTTAATTTTTAGCTTATCCAAACAGAATAAAATAACTTATTTAATCACTCATAAGTTTTTCTTAAATGGCAAACAAATGACAAGAATTTATGAAAAAAAAAAAAAGTCTTAGGATTGTTTTGAGAAATATTTAAACCCTAATTTATTTAGCATATAATAATTGTAAAGTTGTTGAACAAAAAAAGGGTCTAATAGGGTGTCGAGCGCAACTAGATACTTGTCAAGACTCAAGATAGATGTGAGTGGTCAAGTATTACATTTTTATTTGAGAAGTTTACTAAATTTGATATTTTAAATAAAAAGTTTGATAAAGTCAAAAAAAAAAAAAAAAGAACCGAAAGGTTAGTTTTAAAAACTTATAGTTCTAGCTTAATTAATTCACACCTCAAGGGCATTATATTCTTTAAATAATAAAAATATGAAAAATAATTAAATTAGAGGAATACTTTGAGTCTTAATAAAACCTTAGTTTGTTTTTATATTTTAACCAATTATTTTTTTTCTACCTAACCAAATTCAATATCAAATAACAATTTTACCTTATGTTTCCAAAGAAACTTAAAGTCTTGACAGATCAATTACTCGAGAATCATCTAATATCATTTAATAACTTGATAGCTTGCTAGAACTTCTCTTACCGTATAATGATACTCAACAAGTATTAAGCTAGTTTGTTTGACGACTTGTTTAACAACTTGATGTTTGATAGGACAATTAAAAAAAAAAAAAAATAGAGTGTTATGGTTCCTAGGATTTTTTATTTGTGCATTATGTTAAAATGTTCTTAATATAATTCATCAATTTTAGGGTTAATAATGTGAGAGAGTTATGTTAAAATATAACATTCAAAGAGTTAAGGCCAGGTCAAAAGAATGGGGGAAATGACTCTGAGCCCCTCGCTAGATTTCAGAAAAACGCTTAACCCCAACCTTTTGGTAAACTAACACTCA
>JANKKB010001819.1:0-12499 GCA_026225775.1 Bursera palmeri
TTTATGTTACTTAATGAATAACAGGGGTGAGTTTGTTACTTAGACCAAACCTTAGGGGTGTCTATGTATTTACCCCTTATGATATTTCTCATAAGTTTTATTGTAATACCGCTAGATATAACTAACGGTGTTACAGTTTTAAGGGGGGTCAAGATTAGTTTAAAATTTAATGAGGTGGTAATTGTTAGTTTAATATTTAGTGGGATGCTAGTTGACTAAAAAATTTAACGGGGGGAATTGAGAGATATACCCCAATAGATTTTGTATCCGCTGACTGCTGCCCTTTACAGTTTATTTTTCTTTTCACAGAGTTTCTATGCTTTGGTGTAATACTACGGCGTGCCAAATGCGCCATTAAAGTAATTGCTCGGATTAGAGGCCGACAGACACGCTTCAGCAATCTCCACCTCATTTTAACAATAAAAGTATAAAAATGCAGACGTCAGTGCTGACCTGTGACCATAAACAGTGTCTTGGAGTCCACACTAGGAACATCATCTCCAACTTTCAATAAATAGCTGATAGAAGCCCTGCTAACCACTCCAGCATAAACTTATAAAAAAGGTTATATTATATTAAATATATAAAAATCAACTTTGGAAAATGAAATTTTCAATGGTATATCAAAGATGTCCTAGACACTTAATAGTTCAATTTGTCTTGAAGATTCGATTTCTATTGGTCAATATTGGTCTCTTTTTCTCATTATAAACTGTCACGAGGGTTGAATTGTATAGACTTGGCTAAATTATTATATGGTCAATAATGCTTCACGTGCATCCCATTAATCAACTTTAGCAACCGGCTAGTTTGAATTCTGATCTGCCCCGTCTTTTCTTATGTAATAATATACACAATTTGGCTTTAGAAATTGTTTAATATGAAAGACATCCAGACTTTGTCTAAAGAGTCTGCTGCTGTGTACTCTTCTTAACAAGAAAGCAACTCGTCTGATAAATCAAAAGTTGAATGTGACCAATTAAGGAAGAAAAATATAGGGAATGCTTTGCATCATATTCTAGCATTTTCACATTGCATGAATGGAAAATCTTCCTTTCTTCTACTACTTTATCTCTTTCCTCATCTTCTTCTCAGGCGTTAAGTCGTCATTCTCAGCTGATACAATAAGTCCAGAAGGGTTCATCAAGGATGGTGGTGACAAGTTAGTTTCGTCGCAGGAAAGGTTTGAGCTTGGCTTCTTCTCTCCTGGAAACTCTAAGAACAAGTACCTGGGAATATGGTACAAGAACAGCCCTGAGATGGTTGTGTGGGTTGCAAATAGACACAATCCTATTCCGGATTCAAATGGACTTTTATCTATTAGCGGTGGAAGCCTCGTCCTGAATAGTACAAAGGGTGTTATCTGGTCTTCAAACGTGTCTACAAAAGTTGAAAATCCAGTAGCGCAGCTCTTAGATAATGGAAACTTTGTTCTTCTTAGGGATAATTCAAGCAAGGACTCTTCTGACAGTCTGTGGCAGAGCTTCGACTACCCATCAGACGTATTGTTACCTGGGATGAAGTTGGGCCCGAACTTTAAGTCTGGTCTAGAACGATATTTATCATCATGGAGAAGTGCTGAAGATCCATCTCCCGGAAACTTTACTTTCAGACTTGACATCGATGTGTTGCCGGAAATGGTGATCCACAGGGAATCGATGAAGATAGCCCGCACCGGACCATGGAATGGAGTTTTCTTTGGGGGCATTCCTACGCAGCCAAACTTGCTCTTTGTACCAGTTGTGGTGCATAATCAGGATGAGTATTCTTACAGTTATGAGCCTTTTAACAGCCCGATCGTCATGCTTTTAAAGCTAAATCAATCAGGTATGATAGAATGGAAAGTATGGAATAATAGGAGTACCGGATGGAATGGTGTGTACTCAGCGCCAGAAGACATTTGTGGACATTATGGGCATTGTGGTGCTAATAGAGTTTGCAGAATTGACAATACACCAAATTGTGAGTGTTTGGAGGGATTCAACCCCAAATCACAAAACAACCAGACTTCGTCAAGCGGGTGCTTTAGAAGTTCCGAATTAGATTGTAAGGCTGGAGAGGGGTTTGTAAAGGTTGATGGGATTAAACTGCCTGATTTGGTCGACGTTTTGCTGGATGAGAATATAGCTTTCAACGCCTGCGAAGCCGAATGCTTGAAGAACTGTTCTTGTAGAGCTTATGCTAATTCCAACTTAACTCAAGGAGGCAGAGGCTGTTTGATGTGGTTTGGGGACCTGATTGATCTCAGCAAGATCCCTGAAAACAGAGGAACACAGGATATCTATATTCGAGTCTCAGCTTCAGAGCGAGGTATGTTTATTCTCATTATTCATGATGCCACTCTTTTCACTTGTTGGTTATTATAAGGTTTTCATCCAAAATACACATAATAAGGGTGATTTATGCGATTAGGCACGAGAGTTAGCAATCCCTAGCCAATTCATAAGAGATTGCTCTTTTCTCTTAAAACTTTTCCACCATTCATAAGAGATTCTGCCGATACAAGGGCAGAATCTGGTCAATAGTTAGCTTGATTGGAAGCAAGGTTTGGATAGTTGTAGATGATAAAAATTTATCTTAAACTAACTGGTTCCAAGTAAATTGCCAAATGTGAGATGAAACTATCATCATCAGTTATCATCTGGCTTAGTATTTAAGGTATTGTTTAAATTTCTTCTTGTTCTTGTTTTTCATTTAGCTTATTATTATTTAGAACCTTTTTGAGGATTCAACTCCTGGCATTCCAAACTTATTAATCAGTCTATGCCTTTTTATGGTAAATGGTCTTACAATCTCTTTTTTAATCTGTTTCTTTGATTGTGCTTCACAGTCACAAACTCAACAGATCCAGGGGAAAAGGGGAGTGAAAACAGAAGTGAAATATGGATAATTGTCATACTAGTCGTGATTCCCACCATAGTCATTTTGGGCTTAATTATAACCTACATGTGGAGAAAGCGAGGAAGGAAAGGTAAGATTTTCTCTTAGCTAACATTATTTGAGCAGTGTATAATAATGTTCTTAAAGCCATATTCAATTTTTCTTTTTCCAAATAATCAGGGAAGGATTTATTGCTATTTGATTTGGGAATGAACCTAGACGATGATTCAAAGCTTACTGAAGTAAAGGCTAAAGGTGGTAGAAAGGAAGTTAAATTGCCATTGTTCAGTTTTGCTAGTGTCTCTGCTGCTACAAATAATTTCTCAGCCAATAATAAGCTTGGTGAGGGTGGTTTTGGATCAGTTTACAAGGTGAGAATTAAGTCCTTAGCAACATTGCTTAAAATAATTATTGCTGCATCGATTTTGACATTAAAAGATTCTCAAAGTTATTAATTAATATTATTTCAGGGAACATTACTGAAAGGAGATGAAATAGCTGTAAAAAGGCTTTCGAAGAAATCTGGACAAGGATGGGAGGAGTTTAAAAATGAAGCAGTGCTCATTGCCAAGCTCCAACATAAGAATCTTGTTAGAGTTTTGGGCTGCTGCATTGAACAAGATGAAAAGATATTAATCTATGAGTACATGCCAAATAAAAGCTTGGATATCGTTCTCTTTGGTTTGTACTTCTTACAGTTTCAATATATGTTTGATTGTGCATTATTGGTGCCTTATTTATTGTTGTTATAAGTATTATTTCACTCATAGAATCTACATTTGTTGTAAATCAGATCCAATGAAGCGCAAGTTATTAGGTTGGGGGACACGGGTTCAGATCATTGAAGGGATTGCTCAAGGTCTTCTTTATCTTCATGAATATTCTAGATTGCGAATTATTCATAGGGATTTGAAGGCTAGCAACATTTTGTTGGACAAAGACATGAATCCTAAAATTTCTGATTTTGGAATGGCAAGAATATTTGGAGGAGATGAGTTACAAGCAAACACAAATAAGATTGTTGGAACTTTGTAAGTAACTAAACTAAGCCATGTGAAAGCCTCCTTAAAATAAGTTATGCATTGGTTAATTATGTATAATAATTATCCTGTGCTAAATATTGAATTACAGTGGATATATGTCCCCCGAGTATGCCCTTGAAGGCATCTTCTCGATAAAATCTGATGTGTTCAGTTTTGGAGTATTGTTGCTTGAGATTATGAGTGGCAGGAAGAATACTGGTTTCTATCAGACAGACTCTCTCAATCTTATCGGTTATGTGAGTAACAAAAACTGACTTGAGTCTTATGTAATTTGATTTTCATTTTAACTGGTTTTCATTGTTGGAATTTTGTTTCCGTGGATGTTTAGGCATGGGATATGTGGGCAAATGACAGAGGACTGGACTTGATAGATCCAGTACTTGAAGATACACCCTACAAGGATACGCTGCTAAGATATATAAACATAGCACTCCTTTGTGTACAAGAAATTGCAGAAGATAGACCCTCCATGACTGATGTTGTCTCGATGCTAATCAATGCAAGTGCACCACTACGTTCTCCAGAACAACCTGCATTTTCCCATGTAAGGAGTTTGCCGAAGTCAAAGTCTTCTATCAGCAATGCAGGAAACTATTCTGTCAATGAAATAACTGTAACACTTCTGGAAGCTCGTTAGTGTTAAGAACTTGCATGATCCAATAGTGATTGTATATATTTCCTGAGTATGTGTTGAGTAAGTGTAGCTTCTAGTACTATTTCGTACACACATCATGTTTCATGTTGATTCATAAGTTAATCTTATAGGTTTAAACGTGTATTGGGGATCTTTGCTTCTCTCTGAGTTCTGACATATGCATATCTTGAAGGGATTCACTGGTACTTGGCTAACAAAAGGAATAAGATTTGCATTTAATGATCCAATGTTAAAGAATTGATCTATTCATCACAAACATTAAATAGTAAAATGTTTGTACCTAAAAGATATCCAGTAGTGTTCAGAAAGCATGGTATCTGTAGTCTGTGAACCATACCTCCAAGTGTTAGGGAGCGTTTGTGATCTGCAGTTATAAATCTGTGGGTGCATTTTGAAGGGTCCTCTCTTAAATTTGAATCGATTGTTTTTTTTTTTTTTTTTTTAATTCCAAAATCTTAGCTAGAGTATTGTTTAAGCATATCGCCGGTAGAGGTCGCACGTTCTCGTTTGGGCTAGTAAGACAAGGCCTACGCTATAAGTTCGGTCTAACTTTTGTGGAGCCCGTACAATTTGTACTTGGGCTTCCCCAAAAGAGCCCAATACTAATGGGAGTTGAGTTTCCAAATGATCCTCACTAACCAAACAATCTAGGATTCTAAATTAAAATCTACCTTACATCATTCATCTTGACTACCTTACGTTATATCCTCGGAGTATTGGTTAATTTGTAGGTGTTAGGTGGCTGGTTATTGACANAATTCCAAAATCTTAGCTAGAGTATTGTTTAAGCATATCGCCGGTAGAGGTCGCACGTTCTCGTTTGGGCTAGTAAGACAAGGCCTACGCTATAAGTTCGGTCTAACTTTTGTGGAGCCCGTACAATTTGTACTTGGGCTTCCCCAAAAGAGCCCAATACTAATGGGAGTTGAGTTTCCAAATGATCCTCACTAACCAAACAATCTAGGATTCTAAATTAAAATCTACCTTACATCATTCATCTTGACTACCTTACGTTATATCCTCGGAGTATTGGTTAATTTGTAGGTGTTAGGTGGCTGGTTATTGACAAAAATAGTTTTCAATTTTTATGATTTTTAAAGAAAATAAGATATGTGGATTCAACTTATTTATTTCTATAAATGGTTTGAGAATCATAACCGACTTTTCTTTTTGAACGATTGTTTATGAATCATCATATATGTATTTGTGATTAAAAGCTAACATTTGTTTATAAGATGTTTATATAACGGATTTAGAATTTGTTATGACTATTTTATCTACTATGTTTGTAAATGAGTTTTCTTATAGACTGATTCTATGTATATAACCACTTCATACAACATCACCCTTATAACGAATGGCAACACATTATTTATGAGTAGAAATGATAAATAAATAAATAAGATTTTAAATTAAACCACTCATTCAATAAGATTGTAACATAATTGTATATTTAATTTTTGGGACAATATCGAAAACTATTCTTGCGTTTCGGCCTAATTTTAGGCAAAAATCGTGTTTGTCATTTTTATCAACCACATCCCTTAAAGTTGTCACAAAATCATCATCTAATAGTTTTCGTTAAAAATTACACTAAGGGTTGATGATATTACAAGAATCTCTTGTTTTCGCCTAATTTCAAGTGGAACCTGAATTTGCTATTTTAATTAACAACATCCTTCAAGTTGTAAAAAAATTATCATATAAATTTTTTCATTAAAAATTATTTGATATTGTCCCAATTTTAAATTAGAATGTAAATTATTTGCTATGAAATTCCTATAGTACCCTCAACTACTTTTAAAAGAAACATTATATGATGATTTCGTGACAATTTCAAGGGTGTGGTTGATTAAAATGGTAAACACAGTTTCTGTCTAAAATTAGGTCAAAATACAAGGGTAGTTTTTGATAATGTCCCATAATTTTATTGTTCAGAGTAATGATTCTCTTCTAAAAAATTATCCTAAATCATATCTTAAATGATGTATTTAAGTGACATAAATATTATCGTCTCACTTATTATATTATTTTATTATCGATTCAATGAAAGACACATAACTTAAACACATCATTTGAGACAAGATTTTGGGGTAATTTTTTACGAATATGATTACTCTTATGTTTATTGTAAGTAATAGATGTATTGAATATTTGTTATAAGAACATTTGATATTTATTTTTGATAATTTATATACTATGATTAGACAATATAACTAATGACGTTGACAAATGATTATTTTGGAATTTTTAGTTAGATGTTAAAAAAAATAATAATCTAAGAGTTGATTTTGTAATTACCCAATTTAAGTTGCACAATGGAATTTAGGGAAAAGAAAAATCTTAAATGGAGTCTCTCAACTAAACTCCACCTTAGGGACTATAGAACATAAATATTAAAGGAAAAATAGAGTTTAATTAATAAAGAATTAAATATTAAAATTAAGTTCATGTTTATAAATTTAAGTTTTTAAGTAAAGTAACAAATCTAATAGAGACGGTCCACTCCATTAGCTAGGGTGGGCTTTGGTGGGGTCAGATTTCACCCAACCCGACTCAATCTCAAAACCCGACGGATTAGAGAAAATGGACCCGAAGTCGGGTTTAGATAAAAATGAACCCGATGATTTAGGTTTAGACAGATTTTGGGTCAGTTAAACTCAATTGAACCCGACGAGTTTTGTTTTTTATGACCTGAATTGTGGGTTTCCAGATTTGCTGACCCTACCAAAATTCGATGGGTCGGGGCAGGGCGGTTAAAAATGCCCAACCCTACCACTAGCAGCCTTTCACGTTAGCTTGTACCATATTGTACTCTTCAAGAATTTGGTCAACTTGGTGAAATTTTTTAAGGACAAGATTTTGTATAAACAAGAAGAAGTAAGTGGCTATAAAAATAGAATAAACAGATAAGTGCAATGTACGTAGTTCGTCTTCACTCATCCCTCCGAATCCGATAATATTTAAGAAAGTGAAAAGTGATCTTCAGCAAAGTGTCGAAAGATTCTCATATAAATATTAATACGATAATTGAACTAGAAGCATATTTACAGTATCTAGATTACTTTGTAACATCATGCTCTGCCAGTAGACAGATTAAAAACCTTTTGCTTTTGGCTTCTTCTGCACATGGTTGGACCTCAAATCAGAAACCGAACCCCGAACCTTCCAGCTCACACCTGATCCTGCCCTTCTCTCTTGGAAACAACACATACAATATCCCAGAAGTAACTAGTAATCTTTTGTGATCTGATCTAATTTCCAAGTCTAGAGTAGAGCGGATTTGGATAAGTCTCTATTGCTACTCAAGTCCTTGACCGACAAGTATCACATTGAAAGCCTTATTGCTATCAGATGGTCCTATTGTGGGCTAGATTCATGCCAACACTCTTAGCATTAATTATTCTATCGCACTTGAATACTCTGAATTGATTATACATATATGACACGGCGCGTAAGCGTTTGATTACTGTTGGATAAAGAAAAGATTAGATTATAAAACAATAATGACCTTAATCTAACTTTTAGATTTTATGCTTGACCCACCTTCTCCCTTCCTTTGGGTGGGGGTAGTTGGCTAAGGGAGGGATCGTTGATCGTTCCATTTGCTGCTGTTTACACTTCAGTTTTTCTATTAACAAAGTTTAAACTTTGCTTTGATAGAATAACTCGGCGTACCAGATGCCCCATTGCAGTAAGCTTTTGCGGATCCTAAGCAGTTTCCATCTTTAAACTTCAACTGTTATTCGTACACTGATCATAAAAAAGAGTCATGGCCAGCTGTTTGATTTTTTAATAAAAGCTGATAGAAACGATGCAACAAACTCCAGCATAAATTTGTAAACTAAAGTTATATTATGTTACTAAATACACAGAAGAAAAATAATTATATTGTCAATAATGTTTCACATGCATATTCTTATCGATTTGTCCTTTCTAACGTTAGAATAATAAAAATGATTTATTGACTTCAAAAATTGTTTAATATTAACTCTGACACTTAAGATTTTCGCTACTTAATTAATATTTAGATTTTGATATTCTTAGAAGTAATATTTTCATGTTAAAATAAAACAGGAATAAGAAGAAATAATCAAATCTGAAAAACTATGTTGAGAAATAACCAAGTGTAATTTTTTTTTTCTAATTATCTAATCAAATTGTCAATTGTCATTCTACCAACAAATAATCTATCATAATTCATAAATCTATTTTGGCTAATTGTTCTCAGAGAGCAATTTCTCAAGTAGAAATTTCTTGGTTGCGAAATGTATTGAAACCCTGAGTAGTAAAAAAAAGTGGAATGATGTACTTCCAGTATTGGAGTTCATATTCAAATGAACCTTGTAATCGTAAAAAAGTAGGTTTTTTAGCTATAGGCCTAGCAAAAGAAAAATTGGGATAGGATCCTTCCCCCTTCCAAATCGGACATGACCATTTCCTCTCATCTGGCTTAAGTAGTTACACCAAACCAAATAAGGATGTTGTCCCATAGGGAATCTTATATGGTAGGTTGTTTGTCTATAAGAGTCTTACCGATTAATGGTTTACCATCTACTAGCTTCCAATAGTTTATTGTCCATTGACTAAACTGTTAGCTTGCAAGATCTTTATGAGTTGGATTATTATCCCTGAGAAAACAACTTTTGACCCAGAGACACGTATAGGAGGGTGAATAAGTATAACAATCGCGGATTAAAATAAATCTGAATATAAAAAACATGTTTAAGATATTCAGATTNTCAGATTGCAACAGGACAAGATCAGACACAATTAATCAATTCTGTATTATTCGAACAGTTGTATAATAAGAAAATTCAGATCATTCAAACAGTTCATTATCAACTAAACCATCAACACAAGACAATAAAGTAAATGACACATCTATTTGTTAATGAAGGTAAACTTTACAATAAGAAAAAACTTTCTGGGTTATAGGTCGTCACCATGCAGTGATTCACTATGAGAAGATGGACTTACAAACAGTGATTTACTTTCTTACAAAATATTTGTAGACTCTGACACCCCTGATATATACTTCTTGTTGACCGTGTCCACTCAAATTAATGTTGAAATGGACTTTAGGAAACCGTGTGCCTTAAAAAAATATATCTAACCAGTATATGTGAAAGTTCAGAAAGATTAGTAAACCTTAATACAAGAAGATGAAGATTATTAATAATTTAATAAGAAATAACGAAATATTCTCCCACTTGCCATCACAATAGATAGTCCAAAGACATGTTAGTTGCAGCTACGCTTGCCCGGGCCTCTTCTTTACAGGAGATGTTATCACACTCAAAATTAACCTTCGGCTAAACGATTGTTATAGTGTAGCTTTAGGTATCGAATCCACAGGGAGAAAAATATATCAACGAAAAGCTTTAACTATTTAAAAAAAAATAAGATTGATTTGTGATGATGATAGACAATAATGATAATAACAAGGCTTCGAGATTCACTTAATTGGTTCGTTTAAATGTTTTCAACTTGATTCTTATTTATTACTCAATTGCATGTTTAAACAAACAATCGAAAAATTTGACGTTGAAGATCAAAGATAAANACAATAAATCAATAAAAAGGTTAAAAATAAAATATCAACAAGATTGATTTGAGATTATGATAGACAATAATGATAATAATAAGGCTTCAAGATTTACTTAATTGTTTCATTTAAATGTTACCAACTTGATTCTTTTTCGTTACTCGATTGCATGTTTCACATTCTAAACAAACAATCGAAAAATATGACGTTGAAGATTAAGGATAAACTTATGACATTTGTTTTGAGAAATCTTTTCAATGAAAAACAAAGATGATTTATTCTTATGAATTATCAGAAATTAATAATATATCAACATAACAATATCATAGTAAAAGATGAACTCATAAAACAAATACTTCTAATATGATTATAATCTAACAAATTGCACATAAAGAAAGTGTGACTGAATTTATATGAAATCAAAGATCATAACCTCTAGATTATCAGAACAATAATGATGAACAAAGAGTTTTCTCAAAAACAAAATTATAACTCTAAAACACTTTCATAAGAATCGAAGAAGGAAAACATAAAAACAACACAATCAAGCTCCCTTCTAGCCTTGCTCTAACTCTAGCCTAGCTTACAAACTATTCTCACTAATTCTAGAGAGAAAGAATGAGAGAGAAATGTAAGAGAACTCTCAAATTTAGGATGCTTAACAATGAACCCAAAGGTCTCCTTTTATAGGTAAATGGGAGAGGGCATTAAAGGAATTTTATATAATAATTCATTTATTGTCATCTATCACTCTATCACATTGTAACCACCTTTTGATCTATTTGTACTCTAAATTTAGTCAAGTGTCCAGCATAAAAGTTGTAGATACTTCTCTTATCTTTTCATAGCCTCTTGAATCGTTTCATTTAGACGTGTAGTTATGGAGAAATGGCCAAAATACAGTAACTAGGTCAATTATCACACACCAACCACTCCATCAACTTACAAGGCATTTTGGAACTCTTTAACTATTTGATAAAATGGCAAAGCCACAAGTTGTAGATAATAGAATCATCTTTCCACATCCATAAGAATCAAGTCATTCAGAGTTATATTCATTAAGATATGGTCCCGGATGTCTAGATATGTTAGGCTATGATTCATTTCTGGCCACCTACCACTCAATCAAATAGTAATAACTTTTTGATTAACTTGCACTCATAATTAGAGAACGTGTCCAATAAAAACAGTGTAGATAAGTATCTTAGCATTCTAGAGTATCTTGAATCATGTCATTTGGAGTTCTGGTTAGGTAGCACTGGCACCAGAAGTCCACGTAGGTTAGGTTGGATGTCTCAACTTCTAGGTTCTGTTGTAACCCAATTTTGACTCATTAGACATTGGATTTGGGCTTAAGTTATTCTTCAAGTTTGTGGAGAAATCTGTGAACTTTCTATAGGTATAAGATTTGAACCAAATGAGCTTCTGGATTGAAAGTTATCCTCATTTTACTTGGTCTGCATCAAAGTAACTAAAAATGAATATTTTCAACAACAATTATTTTAAGCTCAATACAATAAAAATTGTCACATTAATAGCACTTAAAGTGTAAAATCAATGATTTAATTCTTAATAAACATACAATTATTGATCAGGTTGCTACGTAAATGGTCAGGTATAAATACATAGCATACACATCCGAAAAGTCGAAAATAGCTATAGGTTTCATGTTCCACAATTTTTTAAAGGATGAAATGAAACATGACCTTTGTTAAGGAAGTCTATTTATCACAAAGGTTGCGATTCTCATTGCTTCTACCCAAAACCTACGTGGTACATTCTTTCTCTTTGCCATACCATTTTGTTGCAGTGTATTGGCACATGTAAATTGATGGCATATTCGATATTTCCAAAGATACTGGGAAAACTTGTCTAACCTATACTCTTCCCAGTTGTAAGTACGTAGGCAACAAATTCTCTTACCAACTTCTGCTTCAATTGTCTCTTTGAACTTTTTAAACATTAAAATAATGTCAGATTTTTCCTTTGTAAAATAAACTAACACATTCCTGAAAAAAAATCATCAATAAGGATCACCATGTACTGCATCCCTCCAATTGATGGCTGCTTGACAGGTCCAAACATTAGAGTGTATTAACTCTAATGGTTTCTTTGCTTTAAACTTGGACTCTTCATATGGCAACTGATGTGTTTTTCCATATTGACACCCTGCACAGATTATGTATGTTCTCACTTTAAGTTGTGGAAGTCATTTAAGCATCAACTTCTTTATCATCATATTTAGCTTGAAGTAGATAACGTGACTCAACGGTATGTGCCATAAATCTGCTGTCTCATTGATCACGCTCAAAATTAACCTTCGGCTAAGCGGTTGTTGTAGTATAGCTTTAGGTATCGAATCCACAGGGAAGC
>JANKKB010001820.1:0-10188 GCA_026225775.1 Bursera palmeri
AAATTAATAGCACTTAAAGTGTAAAAATGATATTTAAACTCATAATAAATGTACACTTTTAAGTGCTTATCAATATCTTTTTTGTAAATTAAAAATAATTGATATTAATTAATTATCATATAATTTAAAAAAGAGGAAAGAGGTGAAACACTTTTGGAGAAAAATGGATTCACAAAAAAAAAAAATTTCAAAACACACGTTATAGTCTGGATAACCAAATTTTAAACATAAAAATTAGAAAGGGGGATCTAAGAAAAAATAATAATTAAGAGGGGTTAATTTGTCATAATATGAAATAGAGAAATTAGGTGGACATAAAAATTAAGTGGGGTCAAGTGACTCCACAAGACCCCACGTGGGTCCGCCCCTGCGTACAACCACCTTCGAAACCAACCAAATAGCCAACTTCACAATTACCCAAACAGCCATTGAAGAATGAAAAAGCAAGAAGTAAAAATTGTTGCATCACCAAGCATATTTTTACATTTACTGTTTTTTAAATTGAGATAGCTAATGCCGTTTCGTAGATGTGCACATGGATTTGATCTTCCCTGAGCCTAATTTCCATAACAACTAGAACTTTGGTTGGCCAGAAAATGAACAGATTCTGAGAATCAGCCCTCTGAGTCTATATTACTACTCAATTGTGTCCCTAGCAACTCAAATAGACCACCATCCCCAAGGATTTGTCAACAGCAGCCTGCTGCTTCTCATTTCCAGTCTTGTAAGCCTTCCTTGGTCCACTGAAAGAACCTAAAACAAGTTTTGCCTGCAACACAGAAGAAACAATTGCACTTCATTCTGATTTGAGAGTACGCAAGTTGGATTCGATCAAATAATCTCTAAAAAGACACCCAAATGGTTTTGGCAGTTTTAAGGATTAGAGTCGGAGTTTTGAGGTTTTATTTAACGTGGTTGTAATGGGGAGGGAGGGAGGACTACGACGATTGGAGTGATGGTGGCGGCTTCACCGGCTTGGTTGTGTTCGTTGCCGACCATGGCTTGGTTAAGAGTCTGACAAAGTGAAGCCACCTTGCGGAAGAAAGAGAGATGAAAAAGTTTTTATTTTTATTTTTCTTTGTTATATAGTTAAAATTATAAGAAAAAATCTCAATATGGGTAAAATAAATATTTTCAAATTTCTGTTAAGATGAAAATTAAGCGAACACGTTAGTTCATTCATATTTGTGGGGACGGTGGAGGGCGGGGGTTTGTGCCATGGCCCCTAGGTCATACTAAGCTCTGTCTTTGATCGATATACACTAGGAGAATATTGATTAGAAAATTCCTGACGAAATCTTGGCTATATCAACTATGCATGATCTCTGCATTTATGCCGAATTATTCTCCACAAAAAATAAGCTCTATCCTCTAACAGAAATATAAGAAATAGTAATTTCTAATCATCAATACACTTCATCACTTCAAATATACTCCCCACTCTGATAAACAAAGACTACACCTCAATGAAATCTCAAAAACAATCAAAATTATTAGCCCCTAAATTTTGACGCGCCCAATTGTATTCTCATACCATAACGTACATGTGTCTCGTTCCTAATAACTATAATCATCTACTGGGTCAATCAGGCCAGCTTCTCACAATTACGGCTCGGCAATCTTGAATCGTTCTTCCCATGCGGTAAAAATCAGACACCGGGTCCATGCACCTCTGATGACGCTCCATCTCGTGAAGCTTAAACACCATATAAGGGAAGTCCATCCACTCGCGGACAACCGTCAAGTCTTGGCTTTCTGACGGCTACCTTCTATCAACCCCAATGGTGAACCGAAGAAACAAAGAGCGGTAGCGTCAACTATTCTGAACAAAACTGAGTTACCACCGAGTCAATCTGCGGTACAACGTAACCAGTAAAAGGCAAAGTCGTGGATTATGCAGGTGATATTTGAGTTCCTCAAGAAGTTTGTTAAAGGAAGTTGAAGCATGCCGTAGGCTGACTTCGTGAATTGGTAGGTCGGTGGTGGACTCAGCCTCTTGTGGTAAGCTTTCAACATGAGGCAAAGGAAGTTTAACAATGCTCAAACGTGAAGATAATTTAGTAAACGTGATGCCCTTTTGAGCCAATAACTTGGCGACTTCGAAATAAGCCGTCATGTGCCGTAAGCTAGCCATGGGAAGACTGCTACGTTAAACTTCTGTCGGTTTCCATGGTGTTGAGTATTGGCTATGAATATCGGGGAGCAGAGAGTCAATATAAGCTGGCTATAATTAATTTTAAATAACTTATTAATAAATCGATTTATTAGAAGTGGCTCGATGCAAAGGCGGAGCCATGTAGGGCCCAGCAGGTGCAATCGCCCCTCCTGTATTATGAGAAATTTTAAACTATTATTTAAAAATCCCACATAAGTTTATGCATTTTCAAGATTTTTCTAGTGAATTACACAACAATTAGAACTAAAATCAATGCTTTTAACATAATTTTTCCTATTTAATCCTATAATCGTCCCCCAATCTACCAAATATCAATTAGTGCTTGTTAAACATAATATCTCAATCTTCTATTTTTATTAGTCACCATTTTTTACCATCTCTAGAGTTGCTAGCTTCACTGAGAAAAAAAGTATGTACTTGAGCTATTTTTTTCACTTATTTTCGCATTATAAATCATTTCAAGTTATAATTTATATAATTTCATATAAATACTAGAAATTCTAGTATTTATATTAATTATATTGTCATATAATTTTGCCCCTCAACTAAATTCTTGGTTTTGTCACTGATTTCATGGGAATATAAATAAATCATATGAAATAATTCATTGGCTTTGGATTTGTTAGAGTAGGGGAATCATTAATTTTTAATTAATCATTAATTTATACAATATCTGAAAAAACCGGTTTAGACCCAAAACACACCTAGAGAGGGGGGAGAAGGGGGATTAATAGGTGTTTACTATGGAATTAAAATTAATCTTGAAAAACAGAAATATGTTTCAATTAATCAAGTAAGCTATGGACGCAATCAACAATTTAAGAGCTTCGCATTCATTCAACACACAATCAATCATATAAACACTTAACATGAAAAACTTGTAAAACAAGTATACCTGTCCATTCCACCAAACAAATATTAAATCTCCTAAATCAAAACTTAAGCAACCCGTCATCACCATCCATCAGAATATAAACATAACAAAATAATAAAATCATCAACACAAGGGATTTGTTAACGAAGAGAAATCTCATCAAGAGAAAAAACTCTCCGAGCTATAGGTTGCTACCATGAATCAATCAACTATAAGTAGAATAGCTTATAAACAACGGTTTATTCCCATGTAAAACTTTTGCAACTCAAACCAATAAATGTACAGACTGAAAAACAACTTTAAGATAGCTCTAATCCAGTTTTTCCCTCTGAATCTCTTCTCACAATGACTGCTTCAACACCTTAGCACAAACTCCAGCCATGGACCATACCTTCAATCACGTTGATGCATGGATTTGTCATTTAGAATACTAGATCTAAAACATTATCGTTGAAATAAATAGGACAGGACACTCACAACTCTCTCAACTCATAAACCCTCAAAGATACAGCTAGGTAAACAATGAAAATCCTCACTGAAACCCATTTTCGAAATGAAGTGTTTAAGCTCAAATAACTATCAAATTTAGGTGAAGAACACACAACCAGCTAGAAAACAACTAATATCTAAGAAATTTTAAGCTCATTAACTCATTCTAGCTAAAACCCATTTTTGTTGAAAAGGTTTCCAAAAATTATAAACAATGGGTTAACACAGGATATGAGTAAAGGAAGAAACAATGACAATTTTGGTTCATCTAATCTAAATCAAGAAGATATGAAAAATAAAGGAACCCTTTACCCATGTCTGTTATCTCTCAAGAGAATACTAGAGAACCCTAAGAAAAGGTGTAACCTCGGTTTTTGTGATAAAGAGCCTTGATTTAGGTCAAGAGAAAAAAAACCTTTATATAGTGTCAGAAAGCTATCACGTAATTATCTAAGCAACAGGTGAGCAAGATTACCCAGTGGCATAAACTGTAATTTTCGCTGAACTCTCTGGAATAGAATTGATTAATCAACATGTGAGTAGAATAAATTAGTGACATTTTTTGTAATTTTCAACGAACTCTCTGACTTAACCTTGATTGATCAACACATAAGTAAGACCGTCTAGACAGAGACACGAGTTTGTAAATCCATGTGACACAACTTGACATGAAAATCAACTTAGCTCATTACAATTCAATAAACGAAAATTATATTTTTTTTTTTACAACAAATTTGACATAAGATTAGTCAACATACATTTCTTTTTACAACAAATTTGACAAAAGATTAGTCAACATACACATTTTCTAACAATATCTATCTATCGTTATTCATTATGCATGTTCTTTTAAGGGTAGTCTTAACATAATAGTGTGTATTTTTATCATTAAAATGATTGATTTATCTTGAAAGATATATTTTTAATTATAAAGTTTTTAAATATAATAAAATAATTAATTATGATTGATTTATCTTGAAAATTATATATTTTACTCATAAAACTTATTAAATATAATAAAATAATTAATTTTTGAGATAAATTAATAATTCTAATGATTAAAATTCACACTTTTTAATGTCTTAACATTTGTCCTTAATTTTGAAATTTTCACTAAATTCTTCTATATAAATGGGTGAGGGTATTTGCACCCATTTTTTTTACTAACAAACCCACTTTTTTATCAAAATTTTCACTACAAAATTATCCCTATATTAATTTACAATAAGATATATCTAGATCTAATTAACTTAAGTATCTTTTACTCTCTATTCTTACTTTTACACCCACCTTTAAAACGACTCTTTTATCATCAATTATGTAAATTTTCTAATCAACATCTAGCTATTTAAAAAAAAAAAAAAATTGGTTCAACAATAGTTTCATGAAAATGAAGAATATTTGACAAATTGAAATAATGAACTAAAGTAATACAAAAGTAGAGCAGAACATATTATAAATTATATTACTACACTTATCTGCATTTTCTAATCTTTTTTTTTTTTTTTTTTACTTATGAAAAGTGATTTCCCTTGTTGATTTTGNTATTACTACACTTATCTGCATTTTCTAATCTTTTTTTTTTTTTTTTTTTACTTATGAAAAGTGATTTCCCTTGTTGATTTTGATCTCAAAATAATAATAATAATTAAAAAAAAAAAAACCCTTCATAATAGATTCATATGCCTTCACCCATTATCATTAAGAAGGATTACAGACATGTGAATATATAAGTTTTGCTTATTTCTCAAAACATTTAGAATAACTCATCTAATCAAACACAAAAACAATTGAAATCATTTTAGAGAGAGTAGATTTTGCTTGATTTATTATTGGATGAGATTGGAGAGCTTTATTGTTAATGGATGAGATTGAAGAGCTTTATTCAAAGGTCTTTTAGGTGTTCAAAGGGTGTACAGAGTAAATAAATAATTTTGAATTATGGTGTAATGAGTGTAAAGAGAAAATACGCATTCAGAATATTAATATGGGTGCAAATAGCCTTACCCCTTTTGTTATAAACACATCCACTTTTTTGTTAAGATTTTATAACAAAAGTATCCCTATATTAATTTACAATTAAGTACAATAAACCTAATTAGTTTAAGAATTTTTACTCTCTACACTCACTTGTGTACCCATCTCGTTTTCATCATGGGTTAATCTACATTTGGTAATCTTTTTTTTTAAGTTCAACTAAAAAATCATGAAAATAAAAATAAATTTATGAGAAATTAATTAATGTTAGTGAGGATTGAGCAAATCAATGATCCTTTCTCACATTCACATGTAGTAAAGCAATTTTTTTATTTTATGAACTAATCGCATTTGGTTCTCCAAAGTTTAAAGTTGATCCAGTAACTATATCCGTTAAACATCTATACTTCTCACATAACTGCGAATTATGATATTTCTTGCGTCGAAAAGAAAAAGGTTAAAGAAAGAAACAAGATTTTTGTGCATGCAGATGTTGGTATCGTTCAACAAGTCGGTTGTGTCATGGCTATAGATTTGTTAAATGGGTTTGTGAATTTCACTTTCACTATAAATTGCAAGAGGAGCATGAATTTTTAAAATCAATGAGTTTAGCATACAAGAAGGTTAAGTGGGATTTTCACCAAATGGGGATATAATGTTAAATTACTAATAAAGATTTCATAAAAATGTTCATTATTTTGTGGATATGAAGATTAAAATAATAGGTTTATTTAGAAAACTAATTGTTTATAGGATTTATTTTTTATAATTGATCTTTGGTATTAGGGTGGGTCTAATCAGTAAAAATAAACATTTTAAATTAAGAAGGGGGTTTATCGAGTAAGTAGGTTTGTTTAAAAAAAAAAATGCTGCAAATAATCCCATCCATAATCATATAATATATTTTTTTAACAAATTTTATAAGTACTTGATTAATAGCATTCTTCAATTTATGACTTCTAATTGGTAATGCAATAAACCATCAAATTATTTCCCCTCATGGCAATTTAAACTATTTTATATATTACATTTAACATAAAGAGTCAGGTTACTGTGACTTAATTTTTTTCCACTTAATTTCATACACTATTTGATAACCATTGATTTACTACAACCAATGGGTAGGAAAGAGAAGTTAAAATGTAGTTTTTTTAATGTTAACTTAGCAACTCTTTCAACCATTAGATTAAAAAATTCAATGACTATCAAATAGTATGTGAAATTAAATCAAAAAAATTAATTCACAATAGCCTGAACTTAACATAAAACTCCAATAAATACAAATTGTCGGATGGTTTCCTTCATATGCGATTAGAAGTTTACAACAAACTTACCCAAATTCGAAATACTCTTGTAAGAATTCAAAGGGAACAGAAAATGGGTACACCTGATAGTGTAATCCCTGCATCAACAATGAATATGTTGCCTGTGACATATTTGGAAGAGTCATGGACTAGGTAACGGATAAGTGATGTCAACGCTGGATCTGTCGTGCCAAATTCTCTTAAGGGAACAAGTTTTGAGGTCACATTACTTAGCCAGGGTTTCTGCATAAGAAACTCAGTGATCTCAGATTTGAAAAGTCCAGGTGCTATTGAGTTCACTCTGATCTTATGCACTCCTAACTCCAGAGCCATAACCTAAGAGAAAGAAAGGCAATTCAGAACAAATTAGAGTGCTTCTTGCATCAGAGAGGATAGCAATTCTTGGTGATTCTCTTAAACCAAGACCTATGAATGAAATTTAGATCCAGATCAATGATAAGTCTAAACTTTTTGTTCCAGACTCATCAACCCAATAGTAAACCATCCTACCAATAAACAGGTCTAATTACAATCTATCATATTATTTTATAATCACTTAATTTACTTGTATTTTTTTAATCAAGTTTTTTTTTAATCATATTACTATATTCAATTTTTTCTTCTGTTTGCTTTAACATAAAAATGTAATGGTTTAAATCAATCAAAAAAGACTAAAAACAATATTGTAATTGTTTACTTTAGATTTGTAAAAAGATTTTTAAGCTTCTAATATCCTACTATTTTTCTTAAGGCTATTTTAGGTTATCATGGTAGTCAAAAGCTAAGTAATCTTGATTATTGGGTTACTATATTTTATTAAAAAAAAATTATTATTATTATTATTATTGTTATTATTATATAAGAATACAAAAATCAATAAAATTTATAGAATAATACACTATCTACTTAAATTTCACTATTCCATTAAGGTTATATCAAACAAAAAGCTATGTGATTTAGACTTGGGAGAAGAATTCAGTTTTCCGCTCTTGGTAATTTGGTAGATATATATATATATATATATTTTAAAAAAAAAGAGATATAAATTGGTGAGAATTTATTTTAGATAAATTTATAAATTCTTAAATGGAACAGGATTATTTGAATATTGTATATAGAAAATTGTCTCCCCTCCTCGCTACCTCCATCCATTCCGATGCCAAGCACGGTGGTATTCTAGACTCCGTCCCTATACAGGGGTGTAATAAACACTTAAAAGTATACATTTATTATGAGTTTATTGCTACATCTTAGAAAGTGTTACCCAAGTGTAGGTAGTCTTAAATAATATAGTCCTCGGTGAGTCCAAGTATNTACTTAAATTAATAGCACTTAAAGTGTAAAAATGATATTTAAACTTACAATAAATGTACACTTTTAAGTGTTTATCATTTATTAATGGAACAAAAATATCATAGAGTATATCATATTACCTTTGTCATCATAATTAAGGCAGCTTTGGATGAAGAGTAGGCGACGCCTCCAGGTGAAAGTGCACGATGAAGACCATCAACAGAAGAAATATTGATGACCGATCCTTCCAAATTTGCTGCACGCATGCGTATACAAACAAACTTGGAAACCAACCATGATCCTGTTAAATTTGTTCTTATCACGTGATTCCACTCCTCCTCAGCTAAATCCAACGACGTCTTCACACTACCTGAGCCACCCACCCATCCACCACCAAACACACACAACACAATATTAATAATAATAATTATCAAGCAATCCGAATCGTCCCAGAATAATTTTAATTTACCTCTAAAGCCAGCATTGTTAACCAAAGCATCNAGCATCGATTCTCCCAAACGCTTCCCATGCCTTCTGTACGGACCTCTCAATGCTGGCTCCGTTACTTGAAACGTCAAGCTCCACGGCCGCGGCTCTAACGCTCCCTGATGTACCCTTATTATTGATTTCATCACACAGGGTTTTGAGCCGGTCGACACGCCGAGCCAAGGCTACCACCCGGCAGCCAGCTTTGGCTAAGTCCAGACAGAACTCCCGGCCTAAACCAGACGATGCGCCGGTCACCATAACCACTTTGTCGTTCGGCTCCCGCCATGGCTCCAGGTTGTACGGCACCTGACTCGCCATTTGATTTCGTACTAAGAGGTTAATTAACAGCTGACCTAATAAAATTTTAATAGAAGGTATATAAAGGTGTTTGATTGAATTTTTTAGATAAAATAAACAGTTATTATCTTAAATTAAATTTTCAACTGTTACTCTTTCTTAAATAATAAGATCGATGAACATGTGAGCGATGTGCTTAACTTAATGTTTTCATGACCCTCAAGTAAAATATGTTGAGTGTGACATATGATGTGGGAGAGATCATGCAAGTTAGATCTGGTATTTGATTGATCTAAAATCTTTAAATCTCCCCATTTCCTCGCCTTATCCCACCTTTAGTATTTAGATAATTTAAAAAAATAATCTTATTGTCAAGCTTAATTAAAAAATAATTTAATTTCAAAAATTTTCGTGACATAATCCTTAAGCTATGCTACATAACATATACTCTTTGAGCTACCAAACATATCTACAAGTTGTTGTCAAGTTATCAAGCTACAATACAGAGCTATCTGAAACATGTTACCAAGCTGCCAAGCAAGACGGTTATGTATAAAATTTTTTCAAAGCGATATTATTTTTGAAAGTACACTTAAAAATATATAAGGTTATTCTTAAAATTTCATATGGTTCTTTTTCTACTCTCGTTCTACATTTAACATTTCATTTGTTTGATGCTTACTGTACTCTATGCAAACGGTGGTGCTATATGACTCATAACTTTGACAAAAAAATAAAGAACATAAAAAATGCATGAAAATAGAAAGAAAGAAATAAAGAAGTTTTTCACATTACATTAAATAGCATAACTAACATGAGATGGGCAGACCTGTAGCTATATTTAGATATTTCTTCTTGCGATGATGAATACAAGTTGCTATTAATTGGATGTTTTTGGTTGCCCTAGCCCAGCTCTCTGCAGCATCTAACTAATTTTTTGTTAACGTTTTAAATGCAATTAGTACATTGATAGTTATATTTCATAAAACTCTCGAAGGAAGTTGAGAGTGAAAGTTATGGATACAAAACGCGACTGGATTTCGGGTTGCACCTCGCTAGCTTGTCAACTCTTTGTTGCTCTTGTTATCGTTTATATCATTATTCTCTAAGAAATTGAATACCATTAGAAAAATCTTGCACTAGGACTCTTAATTTATTATTTTTAGATATACATATTTTTCAAGTTCATATACCAAATTGTACATATCTTTAAACATTGATATGAATAAAAATTTGAGATTCGTAGCATTATTCATTTTTTATCGCTATATTTTTGTGTGGTCAAACTC
>JANKKB010001821.1:0-14788 GCA_026225775.1 Bursera palmeri
CTTGTGAAGTAGCTAAGGAGGCAATATGGCTCCGTAAGTTCCTCAAGGAACTAGAGGTAGTTTCAGATATGGAAAAAGTCATAACACTTTATTTTGATAATAGTAGGGTTGTGGCTAATTTTAAGTAATTGTGAAGCCATAAGAGTGGGAATCATATTGAGAAAAAAATCATGTGACACAAGAGGTTGTTCAACAGGGTGATGCAGCAGTATGTGAGATTCCTAAAATAGACAATCTGGCTTATCCATTTACCAAGAGTTTAATGACTAAGGTTTTAAAGGGTCATCTTAAGAGTTTAGGAATTGTAAAGATGTCCAATTTACTTTGAGGGCAATTGAGAAATTGTTAGAGTTATGCTCTAAGAGTAAGACATTTTTTTGTTAATGTAAACAGTTATAATAATAAATACAAGTTATTTTGTATAATCAATTATCTCATATCTTTTTTACATCAATGATCAAGAATCCAAAACTAGAACAACGATAAAGTCTCTGTTTATATGAGGTGGCTATATATGGGAGATCTAAAACTTTATCATAGCTCGTATTAAGTTCATAACTTATAAACAAAGTTGGGCTCTCTCTTTGGATAAGGTTATGCCTCTATGGAAATAATGAGTCTCAAATCATAAAAGTGGAGACTTTAAGGCAAAGATATTTGTGTATTATGAATATATTGAACAAAAGCCATATCAAGTTTATGGTTTAGTGTAAATACCATGAGTAAAACATAAACTGCACATCAAGGCAACTTGGGCATACTTACTTTAATCTTGAGTGGATAATGTACCTCTAGCTTCCAGGCTACAATTTTTTATTATAATAGAAAGTGATTTTTTTAGTGTAAAGGTCAATACCTTGGTTAGTTGGGATTTTAAGATATGTAAGATAGAGAACATTATTTTATAGCTATGAAATTCATAACTTCAAAAGATTTAAAAGACATTGTCTTAAGGGTTTTGCAAGATCTTGAATGATTAATTTTGTCCAAATGTTTAATGAAGAAACTTCATTAAACTAATTCATTCATTAAATTAAAATTGGTCTTTAAGGGTAAAGATATAATTGAAGGGGTAAAATGATAATTTTAATCTAATTTCAATTTTCAATGTCCTATATGGATATTTATATAATTTTGTTGTTCAATGGATGAAATTAGAGAAATAATTTAATCAAATTCAATTATTAAGTTTTTTGATAATAAGAATATTTAATTCAAGAGTATAACTTTGGGTCTATAATGGAATAGACACATTAATGGACAAAACTCATTACATTTATAAGAGAAAAGGGTACTCAGCCGTATCGAATGGAGTTTGTAATTAAATATATCCATAAGGTTCCCTATTATGATTGAAAAGATAGGTTCTAATTTATTTGATACTAGGTGCAAAACCCGCGCGTTGCGCAATTATATTTATTTAATATTATTATTTTTAATTAAATAAAAATAAAGTTATAAAATAAATAAGAAAATGATAAAATCAGACGGACTGAGGCACAGATATCTCGCTCTCTTTAAGGAGATTCAAGCCCTCTATGGTTGGCAAAGCCTAAAACCTGGTACAACAGTTTTTTCTCAATGACTTGTCTCCTCCAAGATACAATAACCTAACTATTTATCGTATAGCTCAAACAAATTTTATACAAATAGTGAAGCTCAAAGCTACACCAAAAGAACACCTTTTTTTGCTCAAAAATTTCTGAAATAAAAGTGAATGAAAATGTAAAATAATTATGAATGTTGTTGTTTTTAAAGAATCACAAGGATGGTCCTATTTATAGGAGAGAATAAGCCACCCAAAATAAATATATTTCATAATAACATGGAGATTACATGACCTTATACGTTCATCTTCCATTTATCCTCTATTTTTAACTCACATTAAAACCTCAAATCCTTAAATAACCTATTAAAAGAGATTTAATAAATGAATTAAATATTAAAAGTTATTGAAATTACCTTCAAGTAAAGCCTACTTGTCAAAAATCTAAAGCCTAAAAAATCCTATTTGTCATCCTACATGTCAACTATACAGGCTCATACTTCATAATTATATAGATATATAGATATATCGATAGTCCTTATATAAATTAAAAACAAAGAGTGATACGCTTAGTAACATGAGGTGAATATTAGGTGAGCTTAGTTTGAGATTTAAACTCATACATTAGGTGGCCTAAGGGAGGATTAGGATAACTAGAAATTCTAATTGGATTAGGATAACTAGAAAGCCTAATTAAATTAGAAAGTTAAATGCAATACTAATTAGTCTTTATATTATACTATTCTAAACATATAAAATACATACATAATAAAAAAAAAAGGGGTAAATATATAGACACCTCCGAGGTTTGGTCTAAGTAACAATCTCACCCCTGTTATTAATAAAGTAACATAGACACCCTTAGAATTGGAAAACATGGGGGTCTTGACACATAAAAATAGGGGTNCTTAGTGTTACTTAAAATATCAAAATGTGGGTCTTTATGTTATTTTACGAATAACAGGAGTGAGTTTGTTACTTAGACCAAATCTTAGGGGTGTCTATATATTTACCCCTAAAAAAATAAGATTCCTAATAGAAGGTTGATACATAACCTTAAGTTACATAAATCTTAATGGTGCAGCCCTTTAGAAAGAGAAAAAAAAAAAAAAATTTGTTATTGTCGTCCATGTAAGTGTGCCACCCCATTTTCTTTTGAACATAAATGAGTAAAGTTTTCTTTGACATTCTGATGGGGGCTCACAGGTGGTTTTTCCGCTAAGAAAGTTACAGAGAGAGCATATAACAAATGTCAAACGGAGAAAGCAAGACTCGAAAAAGTTAAAGAAAGGGAAAAATTAAAAAATTAAATAGAAAAGTCTCTCCTCTGAGCACGAGAAAAGAATCTCTCGACCAATTTGTCCTTTACACTGCACATACAAAGCGAGANTGGATCCAGAACAGACGTTCATAAGGGTGCAGGAGAGGTTCTCCCAGATGCTGACGCCCAAAGTGAGAGCTGCTTTGGAATACATCTATCTTTTCATTGCCATCACCTTGTTTTGTGTTCTTGTTGTTATGCACGCCAACTACGTTCAACAGGTATTATTCCTTCTTTCTTATGTATTTTATTATAGAATTTCGTTGTGAAATCTTGGATTTTGGAATGAACCCAGAAGCGGAAGTCGATCGATTTATTAGAAAGTGGTGGAATTGTTGGGATTTTTCTGGGTTTAACTTGTTGGTTTCACTGGAATGCAAATTGAGATGGGTTACTGTTGTTTGGTCCTTTTCTTAATTTTGTTTTGTTTATCTTTTAACTTTAATGTGATTCTTTTGCATGAAAAGCCTGGATGTTTAAGTGAACTCTCTGGAATTGAGACAACAGAAGCTCAACTTATACAAATTAAGGTGTGTGATCTTGTTGTTTTGAAGTTTTAGCTTCCTTTTTGGTTACTTTCAACTATTCTGCGTTGCTGCATATAGGCTAGCTTGATAATGTCTTATAAAAGGTTTATATGTTGACAATAAGTTTTTAAACTTGAATCCGAGTTATTACGTTCTTTAACTTGTGTTTGGTTCGATGTTGCTGCTGTAATATATCATTCTATTAAGGTTAGATTAATGTTCTTTCTGGAAAGATGTAGTGCGAAAACTTTATCAAGCGGTTTGTTTAGTAAAAAGAGTGGAATTTTATGTTCTAAGATTACCTTGTATTATTGTACTAAAGGGCACAAGAACTGTCCTACTCTGGAGTTGTAACAGTTACTGCCTGTATGAGATAGCAGAGAGAAGATAGGGGGACTGGGAATTTAATTGATGTAAAAGAAACCAAGCGGATCCTTAATCTTTGTATAGTGTGATGATCGTCGTCTTAACTATTATTGAATTGTCTATTATTATCATTGTTATTGTTGATTTATAGTCTGATATTTAAAGCAATATAACGCATGATTATAGAGAGATAGTACCGTAGGAATCATATTGAACATGAACACAATCGTTAATTGAGGTTGTAGTCATGGGTGGCTTGACAGGCTAATACCTTATCCAGATCAACTTAACATTGGCCCATTTTGGCCTGGCCCCACTTGAATTCCTGGATACGTTCCATATCAGTTGGTTTTTACCTAATTTGATTGTGTCCTAAGTTGGCCAAAATGAATAAGAGACAACAACCTTCTTCCTTTGGTGCAGATAACAAGTGCAGGCTTGTGGTCGCAAAATGAGTCTGATTCTAATGTAACAAATGTACCTAGTGTGGAAACTGCTGCGGATAAGCTAGAAGTAGCAAATGTGGATGAAGATGGGTTGACATTTTCAGCTGCAAAATTTTGGTCGAATTGGGTTGGTTCCAATGCTAGGAAGGGCAAGCTGGCATTGAAGTTCTGGAAGACTGATACTGAACTTGCTGATCAAGCAGAAAGCTCTGCAAATAGTCAAAGCTCTAAGCCAATGGCTGATGACTTAGTCATTAAGATTGATAAGGAGCAGCCACGTACTTTCCCTTTCTCAGCCAAGGAGTCATTTAAGGCTGCAATCACTCATTTTGGTAAAAAGTGGTATAGACGTCTATCTTTTATTTGGAGACAAACAATGCAAATCTCCGGAAGTTTCCAGAAGTTGTGGGTTAGTAAATCATGAAATTTCTTGTTAATGCTTGGTGGTGATCGTTCGTAAAGTTTCTATTGCTCTGCTTTCCACTCTAGCTTCTTTTTATTTAATTCAATTTATTATTATTATTATTATTTTACATATCTAAATAATTAGAGAGATTTGAACATCTTGACTGCAATCTATCTTTGCCATGGAATCCTTGTTGTTGTAAATAAAAAAGAAGAAAAGAAAAGAAAAGAAAAGAAAAGAATGATGCTTTTAATCTGGATTGCAGATTTTAGGAAACAGATCAGTATTTGTAGCCCCTCACATGATATTTCTGTAATTCAAATTTTTAAAATATCAAAGGGATGTCATGCTATCTCTTGCTATCTTGGGCACCTATATACATGGCACAATCATCTCGCGGCTAGTGATTTATTTATCATTTTAAGCATCTTGGCAATGATAAAGTGCCATATAATGATGTTGCTCACCATATAATTGATGACATGATCCACTAGAACATGAATGCAAATACAAAAATGAATTGTCAATTAGGAATTGTAAGTTCTACTTTTTTTTTATCCCCTTAAACAGCCTAAATTGAACCTTTATTTATTTATTTATTTTTTCAATTCTCCTCGGAAGTTTCAACCAATGCAGCCTTTGATGATGAGGTTAATGTTTCTCATTACAATTTCTCTCTCACTGTCACAAAAACATTTTTTCTTAAAGTTGTCTTTTAGAATTCTGATAGTTAACTTATAGAATGAGTGCAAAGCATACCTTATTGAATCATTATTGATTTTTTCTTTTTTATTACGATTTAGAAGTGTTTATGCTGAATTTGATTTTTCTAATGCAGAATATTTCAGGGATACATTTAAATCTTGATGTTCCAAAGTGGCTGCGTATACTTTACTTGGACAGGATTAACTCATATGCAGGTAACTGACTATCCCTTTTCTTTTATACCGTCTACCATGATGGTGCAACCTTACAGCAGTTTGAATATCATTATAATAGATCCCTTGATGTAATAAGATTGGAAAGTTGAAAGATAAACTTTATCTTGCTAACATAAATGATTGTGGTTTTCACTTGGTTGGGAGTGAATCCATTGCCTTGTGCCGGAATCTGAAATCTAATTTTAGACTTTTCCTGGGTTTTGTTTATGTTGTGCACATTCCAATTTTGTCTCCGTGGCCAGTTTCCAAATAATTTATGAGATGCAAGTGAGAAAAAATTCTCATAGTTTGTGGAAGAATTTTGGTTTTATGACCAGGTAATCATTATCATTCCTATGGAGGCATAAGGTACAGGAATTCTGGGAGAGTGTTTAAGTTATTTTGATGATCCTACAGGTGAATGTAAATGTTTTTGGGTTTGAACTGTGAGTTCTTTGCATGGATATTCTATCTTTTATTTTTGTATCTATTTTTTGGGGGACCAAACAATCTTGGTCCTTCTACAATGAAGTATTAGGCAGTGACATCATGGATTTTAAATCGAACTTGTCTAAGTGATCTATGAGCAATTTGGAAACTGTTATCTAAATACATTTGGTCATTTGTGAGCTTATAATCTAAAGTTTCAAGACCATGCTTGGATTGATATATAGATCTGTGCAACTACCCCGTATTATAATTGGGGATCTTATTTGTAAAATGTAGAAAATAGGAAATGGTCTTTACAAGTTTTTTTAAATTACTTGGCGAAATCCTTCTTAAGTTATTATGCATGACCACAATGAATTAATCAAAATTTTGCCGTTAGTGATCCTTTTCTTGTTCTTTTTGTCTTTCAAATATAATATTTTATTCCCTTTATGGTTGGTAATAAGTAAGGCATTTTTGTTATTGATCTGTTTATCTAATGCCAATTAGTCAGTCTTTTTTGTTGATTAGAGAATAATCCAATTTGAACAGTTTTAAGGTGCTATGGTGAATTAGTTACTTTTTTTTTTTTTTTTTTATACTCCATTTTCTCAAGTTTTGGGAAACTTGTGTTGTGTTGAACCAAATTGAATCTTTGATAGTGCAATTTGGATGCGTGATTTTTAAAAATGTTAGTGAGATGTGCAATATGTAATTTTTGAAAGTATGAAGAACTGGTTGAAATCATTATTCCCTGATCTTATTGACATAAAGATCAGTTTTTCTAATGTACTACACTTTCAAAGTTTGCATATTGTTGATACTGTTTAGAACTTTTGTAATTTTGATCTTTTTTAGAGTTTTAAGATTTTCAATATTATATAATAACTGGTAAGGGGAGTGGGAGGAACTTTAATTCAGTAATTTGGAGTTTGTTTGACTTTTTGTCAATTTCTCCCAACTTATGATGCTAAATGATCCATATGGCTAAGCTTATTCTTTTTGAGTTTAAAATTGTTAATTAGTTAAAACAAAAGTCTTGGCAGTGGTCTTTATTAAATGAGTTAAATGTAATTGTGATAGAGTTAGTAGAATTGCATCCTTCGTTTTTCAATCGTCCTAACTTAGGCAATGTTAGTCATGGTTTTATTAAAATCTGTGCCATTTTCATGCAGTCCGGTGGCTTGAGAATAGAAGCAAAGCATTTGAACCTACTTATCTATACACCATGGAAAAGGTAATTCTTTCCCCTTTGTTTGAATGTCATTCCTAATTTCAGTAAACTTTGCTGCATATGAAGTACCTTAATTGATTATTGTGATTGTTGATCTGAAGNATGCAGCTGAGGTATTGGTACGTGTTTAATCTTATGTTTTCTAACTCATTTTGAATTACTTGTTCTGTAGGGATATCTTTTGTTACCTGAATCAGCCAGGTCTCAGCATAACATACGTACTATTAACATTAGCATATCAGCTCGGCATTCCTGCTTTGGGAACAGGTTATTCCCTAATTGGAACTGCAGACCATGTTTTAGCTAGTCTTGAAATTGACAGACGGCTGTCTGGCTCTTCTATTATTATTATTTTATTAAAATTTCTNTAATTTAACTATCAAATATTTATTCTGAAATTGACCTTTGATCTTAGGCTAATTTGAGTGTCATTTACGATGAAATTCGAAGATGTTTCTTTTTCAGCACTGACAATTGGGAAGCAGCCATTTACTTATTTATCTTTTGCATCCTTTGGACTCCTGTCAACTTTCTATAAAATTTTTCATTCATTTAGAATATAATTCCAGTTTCTGAGTAGAAAAAGAAACATTTTATAGGTTTAAACATGTAGGAATTAAGTGTCTGTTATACGACATTTACAGCAGAAAATAAGAATTTTCAGCAATTAAACACAATATAGGAAAATATATTCTCCCAATAAATCTATTATTCCATTTGGGAGTCTATATTGGTCCATCTAGTCTCTACAATATCATTTTCACTGCTTGAGTCAAATTTAGTTGAAGTATGCTAACCCCAAAACTTATGTTGGAGGTAAGGACTTAAGGACCTAATGATAATATTTAAGCTCTTACACACTTCCTTACTTGCAACCACAAATACACAAATAAGATAGGAACTTATTGTAATATTATTAATGTTATGGAGGCATGAGGCCACTTGGTCAACTTAGCTCATATTAAGTTAAATTGCTTGATTAAAAAGTTTAAGCTGATAATTAGTGCTCAGCAATAGTATTGAAGCTCTAAGATGTTCTGTCTGTGAAAATTGGTTNTTTGAATTTGCATAAGTATCTGTCAATTATTGAGCCCTGGTGTTGCTGTTTATTAATTTTCATCAATAAGGATTTAAACTTGGGGTTACATTATTAAACCCCAACTAGTAGTATCTTTTTGATGAAATCTTTTGTTTTTTGTTGCATACAAGTGGTTTGGTGTTATATCCAACCATGAAGATTGAGGTTTTGGCTTGGTTTGCGTTACACTTTTATCAATGAAAAGATTACACCTTGTTAATTTGTCTAGTAGATAAAGTGGAAAGAGTTTGCAGTTCATTGGTTAAATTNTCGAATTGAAGTACAACATTTGTTTTAATTGTGATACTTTGTTATCTTTGCTCTACATGGCAACGCCTAATGACGCAAATATCTTGGGGGTTTGATGTAATGGTTTAAACTTCAGTATACTGCCATGTTTATGTCTTACTGAATAAAGAGACATTTTTATGTTAAAACTGTTGAATAGTTCATATTTGAAAATAATTGTCATATAAGTTTTAAAATTTTTTAGAAATTTGGGATAATATTTAATAGTACTCTTGTGTTTTGATTTAATTTCAAACAGAAAATAAGTTTACTATTTTTATCAACTAAACCCCTAAGATTTGCTTTTTTTAATAACTGTTAATTTTAACGCTTAAAAATACATATTTGTCTCAACAGAAATTTTTTTCCTTAATTTAAAAAAATAAAAATCTAAAAAGTAGAAATTTATTTATTATGGGAGTATAATTTTTTTATTTTTTATTTATTTATTTTTTGTGTTAAAATTAAGGAAATAAATTTAGTAGGGGCAAACATATATTTTTTGGGGTTAAAATTAATAGTTGATTAAAAAAAGCAAATCTCAGGGGTCTAGTTAATGAAAATGGTAAACATACTTTCTAATTGATATTAGGTCAAAACACAAGGGTGCTATTTAATATTGTCCCTTAGAAATTTCATAATTTTCTTGCAAGTTTATGCTTTACTGGTGTGTATGTGCATGCTTCAAGCTAAAATGTACTTTANTTTGGGTATTGTCTTTTTTACAGGTGGCAACAACTTGTCATAAACAGATTTGTTGGATATGATACCATTTTGATGAATATTTTACTAGACTCTCCTGGTCAAGGTAACAATTGGGTATGGATGCATTGCATATAATGATATTTTATTTCGAGTATACTGGAAGCATAATTGTATATCACATGAATGAAAACATAATTGTCTGTCAACTTATCTTTGTTTTTACCATTCTTGTTTGTTGAAGTTATTAGTATTTTGTGCACTNCATGTTTTGTTCGTTTCTTAACATGTCTCACACAACTAGATCATGGTCTTGAACAAAGGGTCTTTTATTGCTTTTCCCCCCCTCAAATTGGACATGACATCTTTTGTCTCATTCCTCATTGCTAATAAGGGTGAACCTAGTTTAGAAGCCTTGACTTCCAAAACCATGAAGTGAAAGATGTTTGCTTGAAGTCTGAAAACAAAACAATTAGAGTGAATGATGCTGGTGTAAAACCCAAAGCATATAATTTATGCTAGGTTGGGTCTGGGCTGACATCTTTCAGTGACACTTTTTTAAAGCATCTCCTTGAGCACCATGTGACTATTTATTCTTTTCTTATACAAAACCTTTCATTATATATATGTTGTTTAACAGGAAACATTGTAAATTTTATTAAAGGAAGAAAGTGTGAGAAAGATTAAGTGAACCTGAGGTCCACATTAGAGACAAAACAGAAAAAGCAAACAAACATTTCCAAACAAGAAAATCTGAATACAAGTGCTTTCCAATCTTTCTAAATAAAGAAAAAGAAGAAGTCCCTTGAGATAAGCCAAAATGTAGTATAAAGTTCACTCCTCCAAAAACACTGTTTTGTCTAACAAATAGGACAACTGATGAGTCCCCTCCTTTACTGAAATGTTATAGAAAGAGGAGAGGCTGAGAATTAAGTTCGTTGCAAGGGTAAGTTAGGAAACGTATAATAAAACGTAGCTGGAAGTTAGTTAGAGGATGGTATTGAAAAAGGGAAGTGAGGGGTGCAGAGGGGGTATGCATATTCTGTAAGGAGAAAGTGGTTACTGGAGGTACTAGCCCTCGAAGCTAAGCTATTCAATATAACTTCTAGAATTATCCTGATTATTCCTCTTTTTATTGCTACTCTGTTCTGTTACTGCAATTCTTTCTTTGAATTCTATTTTTATTCGAACATAGGTCAATCGGGTCCTAACAACAACACATGATTGTGGAACGACCCAGTCAATTCCAGCTTCTTTAAAAATTTTGAACTAAATTTTTAAAGCAATATGACAATGAAGGAATAAAATGGTCAATGCTTTTTGAATCCTTTTTACACTTAACAAACTAGTCAGGAGATAAGCAAAATACTCCCATCTTTGATGAATAATATCACTAGAATTACACTTTCCATGAGCAAAATATTAAAGCTATTAAATCTTCACTTGCCACCATAAGTTATTACGATGTCAAATCGCTTTATAAAACGAAACACCATGTTATCTTTAATCCATACAAAACTTATAATATCAAAAACTAATTAAATTATTAATAGATTCCAGCTGATGGTGATTGTGGTAAAAAGTTTGTTCAAAGTAATGATAGATTCGGCGGCAGCTTGAGTTTGAGTTAGCCAACATTTTGATTCTATCTAATTGCTTTTTGTAATTTGTTTGCAGGTTATCTTTTTAATTATCAAACAAAGGAGTTTTATAATCTTAGTTATGTACAGGAACCACCAGAAGGTCCTGCAAAGTTTGGAGGTTTGTCAAGTTTTCTTCATTCTTCATTCATGAGGTGCTTGTCGTGCTATGAATTACCATTATCCAATGCAATGATGTCCTTAATGCATCAAAGTCTCTTTAGGTTGGTGGTCTTGTGATCAATTTGTTTCAAGGTTTGAAATTGACCTTGAAACATGCAACTACATTTGGTCTTGGATGTATTCCATTGCCAAGGGTTCAAGTTAGTGTCTGATTACTTTTCTCGTAAGAGGTTGGTGATATTATAGAAGTGTTGAGCACGTATGGAAGATATGAAGGACAATTTAAAAGAGAAAAGGAGACCTGGCCTGTGTTTTTATTGCAATAATTGATTTCAAGATGATCTTCTCATACCTTAAATTGTGTAGCAAAAAAAATCTACAAAAATGTTTCTCTCTTTTTCCTGTTATTTTTTTCACCAATTTTTGGTGTGGAGATCAGACTCTGCAATGGGATTGAGAAATAAATGAAATTTATGCTTACAATCCCTTTGCCACAATGAAGTGGAGGCTTAACTTGACAATGAGTTTTATCTACAAGCAAGTCAAAATAGCAAGTGTATCATCGGCATCTAAATCCATATACTAGATGGACTGATCTCTGCAGATTGAGAAATAAATGAAATTTATGTTTACAATCCTTTTGCCACAATGAAGTGGAGGCTTAACTTGACTATGAGTTTTATCTACAAGCAAGTCAAAATAGCAAGTGTATCATCGGCAACTAAATCCATATACTAGATGGACTGATCTCTATTACTATGCAACAACTAACTGCCTCTGATATCTCCATCCATGGTCTAAAAGGCTTGGAAAATCAATGAGAGAGACAGAGAGTTTTTCTTGTATAATGTAGAAGATATCTTGTGCAGTACTCTATTTGGAATAAGAAATTTTTGAGAAACAAGAAGTCATGCTTGGGTTTTGTTACATTGTGATATTTGAAGTTAGTCGATTTTGTGTTCTTTTGAATATTACCTTCTTATAAATAATCTCATATTTGGTGTTAAGGTATCAAAAAATTATTCGTATTGGTGATAGGTAATAAAGTAGGAGGTATTTCTTTATTTGTCTTGGAATCATTGAAGAATATAAATAGTGACCATAAGGTGTTGCAAATTTTTATCCTCTTTTATTTATTTATTTATATTTATATTTATATTTATTTTTTATTTTTTAATGCAGATTATCTGGTGACAAAGTGTGGCGTGCTTATGATGTCATTATTTGTCTTTTTCACAACCACAATGTCAGTGTCATTTACATTGAGAGAGACACAGACTCGAATGCTGAAATTCACAGGTGCGATTTGGTTCATGTTTCTGACTAGGGATGCAACATAAGTGCTGCAAACTATACGCATGTGGAATTTTTAGTTTTATTTTTTAAAATTCCTCTTAAATTTAGTGAAAAACTTCTTTGAGATATTTGCTGATTTTTCACCTCAAGTATTTGCAATCTTGGAATATGGTTTCAATGATTGGTTATGTTCTCTAGATTTCTTGATAGATGTTCTAATTTATTGGGTACAATATACACACTGTGAATGGTGGCAGCATGTTTGGAGTGTCAGTGCCCTTATCTATCATTATTTTTTCTGTTCTTTCCTGCTTCAAATGTGATATGATTGGATATCTGATATTTCCAAATTATTGCAGTGCAGCTTCAACACCATGCTCGCCATCGGCTGCCAACATTTCAGTTGATCTTTGTGCATGTCATCGAATCACTTGTCTTTGTACCGGTAGGAATATATCTTATCTTCATAATATTCTATTAATGAGATAAAAATGTTTCTGAATCTTATTAATATTGTATTATATTTTGTATTTTTCTTTCATTTATTAATTTTTAGATTTGTGTTCTGTCATCAATCTGTGGTTGTTACTGACATTTTTACTTTGGATTGTGTAGATAATGATTGGTATCCTTTTTTTCCTGTTCGAGTTTTACGATGATCAGCTGTTAGCATTCATGGTTTTGATTCTTGTCTGGTTGTGTGAACTGTTTACACTGATCAGGTACTTCCTACCTTTTGCACTCTCATATTTGTAAGATGGTAACATGCTTTTCCACTCTATCTAGGTTGACATATCAGTAACCATCTATCAGGATAAATGTAGCTTATGCCTGTCTTAAGTAGTGTGGTCTGCCTGATGTAATATTGAGCTGGCTTTTGGCTCGAGGAACGATCAGTATGAGGATTTTTACGGTCCACTGATGGCTATAGGCTCATGTCACTTGTTAATTACTGACACTCATTGGCTTGTTCAGCCAAATGCATCAAGCATAAACTCTTAAATTATTATTTATCTGTAACATGTTTGTGCTTGTCTTTAAATTGCAGTGTCCACACGCCAATCTCAATGAAGTTCTTTCCTCGCTTCTTTCTACTGTACTTTTTGGTTTTCCATATATATTTCTTCTCCTATGGTTATGGTATGTTCCTATCATTCGTTTAACTTGTTTTAGCTGGAACTATTGCTTTTTTCTTTAAAAGTTAACAAAATTATGCTTTTTCAGGTTTTTCATATCTGGCACTCTCTACTACAGCAGCGTTTATGCAGCACCTCATCCTATACTTCTGGAACCGCTTTGAGGTAACTAATCCCCATTACAATTTGGGTTGGTGTACTGATCATTCAGTGACTTAGATTTTCCTCTTAATTAGAGTACTTGTAAAATCGTAATACTTGCAATTGCTCATTGATGTCTCGGTAAGGCACACAGCTCCTAGTATTGTGTTTGTTGTTGTTTTTAAGTCTTGTTTAATAAATTTTACTTCACTATATGTTTCTGGATTAGAGTTTGATCTTTTATTCCTGTGCTTATCTCAATTCAGGTACCGGCTCTGCAAAGATACATGCAAAACCGGCGGTCCCAGCTTCAGCAACATCCAGACTTCCACATTACTTCCTCTACCATTCTGGCTTCGACATTACATATCACAAGATTGAATACAAGGAACTCGGGTCCACCAAATCCGGACATGACTTCTGGGCCAGGCTTGAGACCTGGACCTGGACCTGGACCTGACCAAGCAGTGCCAGCAAATAGAGCAGAAGCTCCTAGACCGGAACAATCAGAAAACAACAATACAGGTGGGGTTGGTAATGCTACAGGGATTCCAGGACAGCCTGACCTTCAGCAAGGTGAAACGGGTCCCAACCCTGGGAGTATGAATTCATTTAGTTCACTATTGTTGTGGATCTTAGGAGGGGCATCTACTGAAGGCTTCAACTCATTTCTTTCCATGTTCAGAGATGTGAGAGAGCAAGGGCAAGTTTACGCCAACCCTCCAAGGCCTGAAAATCGTGGGGCTCAGAATGTGCAATAGTGTCAATAGATATTACACTTGAAAGAAATCTAAATACTAGTTATTTAAGAGCTGTATCTCTATGTATTCTTTATAAGATCATAATTATAGCACAGGCTTACTGAACACCTACTTTTGTACAGAACTGATATGTGAGTTGTATTAAAGGGTAACCCCCTTTTAGTTGGCAAAAAAAAAAGCTTGTATAGGAGCTTTTTTGCTCTTGGTTCTTGTCAAAATTCTCATTTCCTTGTAGGAGAGAAAAGTGATTGAACCAATGAAGTTAGTAATTTCTGAGTTGCATCAATTCTTGTTGGAACGCTGAACTTTATCCTGCGCAGATTTAGATAATCTTTAGCTGCTTCTTCAACCAGTTGTCTGTGTGGTTCTTAGTACAAAGTCAAAGTGATTCAAGTTATGACGCAATTTTGATTAATATTTTAATATTA
>JANKKB010001825.1:0-11117 GCA_026225775.1 Bursera palmeri
TTTTTTTTTATATGTAAAATTGATATCTCAGCTGAAACTTGGCCTATTCATTATGTTAAATTGTGAGATTGTGTACTCTTTCTCAATTGGATTTTGTTTAGTTAAACGATTAACAGATTAAGCATTTACATGAATAATATTGTTTTATTTAGTTAGATAATTTGTTTTTGGTAATATTTTTTACTTGTTTGCATTGTCTGGATATCATTGTTGATGAGAAAGCTAAGAGAAAAAAGTGGTGTAGATATTAATTTACATGAATGTAGGACTAGGCTTGTTTTTCGCCTTTGGAGTTAAATTAGATGAGAGTAAATAGTAAAAATGAAGAATAAGTAGGCTATGCATCGGCTACGACCTTTAGACATACACAAGAAACTGCCCTTAGTCAACTCAGTTACTGCAAGCTGCCACTTTTATGTGTCACCGAGAATAAATAAAATATGAAAATAAAACCCAATTCATTTTATTAACAGATCTAGCATGACAGAGATGGCTGAGACAAGCACCTGCACACACCATTCAATTTGGGAAGAAATTGAACAGTCTGAAAGGTAAGGAATTACAAAACCCAATTCAAGAATTGGTATTATTTGATTCAACTCAATTCAATTTTGATTTGATTTAATTTTAGTTGCTATTATTAATTTGTTTCCAGTTACCTAGTCTCCTCCATGTATGAGGAGGCGGCTTCGCTAGCTTCATCAGTTCTGAGTCGATTACCCCGTACTGATAACCTTTCCAATCAAACTTTATGTGATATGATGGAATCTGCTGGAATGGTCTACGTTCAGTCCTTGAAGGGACTTTGTAGGTACTCTAATTTGAATCCAATTACTAATTTATTGTTAAAATATTTTTATCTTTATTTAATTATCGCAATCGGTGCATTCGAACACAAGACTATTTGGTTCGTTTATCTCTGCTTCCATGCTAAGTTATCATTTGATCAAAAAGCTTAATTTGATAAGTAAAGACTGAACTTTTATATGTAAGTGCTAATGCTGTTTGTCTTTGCAGTGGTGGAGAAATTCTGAATAAGTTAAAGCAATTGTTCGTGTCAGTTACAGATATCCCTGTTCAAGTTCTTCTCACTGGGTACTATTTTTAACTCTCATTCTTGTTATGTTTTGAGTGATTCTGTTGTTGACAGGATATATCAAATTTGAAAAAAGTGTCCGGTTGTATTAATGTAGTTAAACTTCCATTTTTGGGTACTCTTTGATGCAGTCTTTTAGTCGTTTCAGAAAGTGTAATTGGTGTTATAATTGAGTTTAATTAAGTCATTTAGTATTTTTTGTTCTTTAGTTAATTTAGGTTAAGTTTTTTAAATAAGGATTCCTGGTACTATTAGTTTAAGGAATTGTATTTTTATTTTGGATTATTTGAAGTATATAAGTACTTAGTACTCTAGTATTTTATAAGGTTTTGGTGAATGGAGTTTAAAAGTTATTTTGGTTTCTTAAAGCTTGTTCGCCTATAATTTTCTTCAGTTATCTCTCTTTTGCCTTTACTTTTTCATCCATTATTGCTATTCATTTTTGTTTTTAATTCTCTACACACTGCGGGTTTTATAAATCTTCTCATCAAGTGCACTTTTTTGTATCCAAACCTTACTTTGATCAGTCCTTAATCGCAATAAATTCAATAGACATCAATCTCACTGCTTTTTTCTCACAAGAGTTTAAGATACAAAGTCATCATGTATCAAGATGCCTTCTAAATGAACTTTCTTTTTTGATATCTCTTCTTTCCCTGCTGACTACTTTATTTGGATTAGCCGATGTTATGGTTTGAGGGTATTGCTGGATTTACATATCTAATACATTGCTAATCTATGGTATAACTACTTAATATCATCTTACCTGGGGGTTAGAGTGATTTCACCATGTAATATTTGATTAACATTGGGGTAAATTCTCTGAATCCTAGATGTTAATGGGATGTAATTCCAAGGCATTTAGTTATCATTTTTTTGTCTGGGTGAATACATTTAACCTGATTGGAAAAAGGTGATTCCGTATCTCTTGGTAGTGGTTTTAATTTTCTTTTGTAATTTTTGTAGGGCATGTCTTCAAATATCAGAAGGATCTTATTTTGGTGTTCGGGAATTTCTTGAGGAGTTTCTTAGCAAGTGGAGTTACAGGGATGGAAGGTACTATGTTGTTGGTATAGAAAAAAATAAGGATTTCATTGTAGAATTTGATGGCCATTCTGTTTTGGGAATCGATCAGTACTGTGAAGTAGTTGAGGTGTATACTGTGACACTTCTTGGGACAGTTTTGAATGATGTAGACCATGCAATCTCCTGGATTGAGAAAGCTACATTACCTGAGGAAAGACGTCAGGTAAAAATTTACATTAAAATTGCATCTTGATTTTGGGTCAGCTAATGTTACATTGACTAAGGGCTTGTTTGTTTTTGGGCTAAAGTCTTAATATGACTTATATTGTAAGTCATTCAGATATTTGTGGTGTTTATTATTTTGAATTATTGGTGATTTATAGATATTTTCAAGAAGTTCCTGTTCCCTTTGCTTTTAATAGTCTAGAGAGAGTAAATAATAGTAGAGCTACTAGATTTTGGTTTACCTAATGTGGAACGCACCCATTTCAAATAAGATGTTTTCCAAGAAAACTTCGGGAGACTTTTATACAGTGTATAAATTTATTTTATTGATTTACTTTGTGTTGATTGTAGACTAAATTAAACCATCAACTATATTGTTTGATTTCCTTGGTGCAAAAAAAATTTTGTATTGCCTTAATACTTCTGCCATGTCTTTTCTAGGTTCTTTTGAGAAGATTACACTCCCTATATTCTCTTAAAGCCAGCAACGCGTCACAACGATCATCATTGCTGTCAGAAGATCTTGATGAAGTTCATTCTTCTTCTCTGAATGAACCAAATGTATCTGAGAGGTCTTCAGAAGCCTTAAATACTAATTTCTTGCCTGCTGGGGAGAATATTACAAAGCAAGCAAGTTTGAAGTTTTCCGCACAACCATACCTACGTTTCTGGTGGTTTCGGCCCATTACTTTGAAGCTTGGCAATGCTCGACTGGTCTTATCTAACATGAAGGTTTTGTTAGGCTGTTTGGTCTTTCTCTCATATTTTCTCTTCAGGAAGAAACAAGCTACTTTAAAGAGGTAAGATATTTTCCTCTGTAGCGCTGAAGGTCACATAAAAGCTTTATTTCAACTTAGCTTCCATGTTGTTTCATCTCGTCCTTTCATTATTCTGTAATCAAGGGCTGTAAATTGGTGTAATAATTCGTGTTAAAAGAGNAGGTAGTTAATCTTGCCACATATATATGGGGTATTTTTTATGACTCCTGTGAGATTTAGCCCAAAATGCATAAAATATTATATAATACACTCATTCATTGAATCCTGTTAGCTACTTTTAGAGGGTCATACATCATAAAAATGTGTAATTTACCCCTAAATATTACATCATAAAATTGTGTGGGGCAAAATTTACCCATATTGTTGAGAGATATTAAGTCAAGAAAATATTAGTCTGACGATTAAAACCAGGTCTACAAAGAAATGTGCCTAGTGATATACTAAAGAATTTATCTCAAGAAGGGCATTTTTGGACACTANATACTGTTATTGTTATTGCTTTTTATTTTATAATCATTGTATTCAAATCAAAGTTTTATTACATTACCTTCAAAAAGTGACTTGAAGGGCATTGAATAAATGCTAAGGTGTGTACTTGATCATTTTTGAAACGTTAGTTGGTAAGAAAAAGAAGTAGTATTCAAAAGCCCAACATTCAATATGTTTAGTTCCACTAAAAGGAGTATCTATAGAAATTAAGGCTACATGCTNAGTTTAGTGAATCAATTTTCCTAAATATATCTAGTTCTTTATTTCAGGATTGCTAGCAAAAAGATTTTGTATGTTAAGAAGGCTTTGCTAGACTTGTGGCAGCTGGCATTTTCATACCAAGTGAACCCTCTAGCTGCTGTTCAACCTCTTCCTGCTGCACGAGGGGGTCATTCATGAGATTTCTAGTAACTACTTTCTTGAGTAAGGTTGGCACTTGTAGTTATTTTATGATGGACAAGCTTCTCTTCAAATAGGCAAAATTGGTTTTATCTTTTTCCTGGTTATAATGCTTTAAATTGATGTGAAGCTATATATTCATATCATAATGCAAAGGAAAGCAAAACATGAAATTCAATAAAATGGTTCTAAAAAATTGACAGATTGGGAAAGATGTGTGTTGCTTTCTTTGTCCCAGCAGACAAATGTACTGGATTTCTGGCGAAAAAGTAATGATTCCTACATATTTCTGGAAAATATAGTAATATAAATCTTACCATTTATAAAAAGTGGCCTTTGCTTGTGATTTTACATATAATTTGTTTTAGTTATGGCTTGGTTTTGCAGATAAAAGTGTGATTATAATTGTATATCAACATGGTGGATGAGAATTGCAAAGCCAAAACTTATGGGCTTCAAGCTGTAAACATGCTTCCATCCCTTTCAGAATTATACCTNCCCGACTTCTGGACTTTCCACTGTCCTCTTTCTCCCACTTGTAAACGTTACATCTCTTTAAGTACTTTACCTCTAAAAAAGAGGCTTCAAGTCCCCAATATCTTCCTGGCTTTTTAACTTGACTGATCTTGTCTATGCTGACCTCAGCTCTAACCGGTTCCAGGGTCGATTTCCTGGTGAATCTGCCAACGTGAATTTTTTTCAGTACATTGATTTGTCTGATCAAAACACATTGCTTAGTGGTAAGTTATAAAAGGAAAAGTTTGAAGCTCTGCAATTTGCATGTGCTTGATCTGTCGTTTAATAATGTTAGTGGTGAGATAAAGAGTTTATTGATGGATTGTCAAAATGCACCAATTCTAGCTTAGAATATGTACATTTGGGGTACAATGAATTGGATGGTTCTCTTCCTGATTCCTTAGGATACTTAAGCAACTGGAAATGGGATATTTGCAGGTTCTATTTCAGAATGTATTGGGAACATGTCATCCTTAGAAGAATTCTACCTGTCAGAAAATGGGATGAGAGGAACAATTGCAGTTAGTCTNAGATATAGAATTATTCTTCGTTGTCTTAGATATTAAAAATAATCAATGGGAGGGTGTCATGACAGAAGCTCATTTTTCTAGTATCACAAGCTTGGAGTTGTCAACTGCTCAAGGCATTTTAATAACCTGGCCTCGGTTTTCAATGTGAGTTCTTAGTGGATTCCTCGTTTCAAACTCGCATTCCAGAAGCTGAAATTTTTTCAATTGGTTTCCGAATTTCCCATTTGCCTAGGAAATCAAAACCAGCTAAGCAATGTGGCTCTCTGTCAGGCAAAAAATTCAGAAACCATGCCGGGTTGGTTTAAGGAGGTAGTTTGTTTACAGATCTACTGGAGTTCAGTAATAATCAATTGAGTGGTCCAATACCAACAACAATCAGTTTCAGAGCACAAGCTGTAGTTTTTCTTGAATGGTAACCGCTTAACAGGCCTTTGCCACTATTATAGTCAAAATTGCATTCATTCCATTTAGATCACAATCTTTTTCCTAGAAGAATTACTGGAAGACATAGGTGATCAAATGCCTTTATTGACAGATTTAGATACCCCTTTTAACACCCTAAATGGTAACACTCCCTTGTCAATCGAGCAGCTAAAGTTATTTATTTGCTCACTCTTGTTAGCTCCAATAATCACTTGACTCCGGGTTTCTGTAATAATGTAGCATGTCAAACAAACAACCGTTTAATTGGTGAGATACCAAGTTCTCTGGGTTCTATTCACGAAAATTCTGACCAACAACCATGGGACTAGGAATTTTTGTTGGCTTCTGGATATTAAAAAAGAGGCCCTCGAAACTTTGCCTACTTCAAGTTTGTGGACAACATGAAAAATAAGCTGATCTTGATTGTCTCATTTAAGATTAGCAAGACTCCGGAGATTGCCCTGACAACTGAGGCGCAACGGCAAGATACTTTGGGAAATTTACAAAATAACCTTATTTTTAAATGTAATTTAAAAAATAAACTCATTTTAAAAATTTTCATGTCACAGTTTTCGAGTTGTCAAACATCACTTTCAAGCTGCTGAGCTTGATCTTATAACAGTGGTTGTGCTCAATAGCTCGATAGCCTGTCAAACTACCAGATAGAGGGTTACAAAGTAGATTTATTTTTTAAAATGCACTTTAAAATAAACTTATTTTTTAAGTTTCTGATATTTTAAAGTGCAGATAAATGAAAATACTATGTAATATCACTCAATATAAATTTTTTGCACATTTTATCCCACCTTTAATTAAACCAGAGGAGTTTTTAAGATTGACATACGTTTACAGTGTTCGAACACATCTTAAGGAATCAGAAGAAAATTAATTAAAAAAAAAAAAAAAAAAGCCTTATGCTGCCAAGTCCAGAGTGTTGTAAGAAATTGAACCACGGAACTGGTAATGAAGCAACTTTTAAATTCAATCTTGTCAACATTTGTTCCTTTGATCAATTAGCAGTCCCAAAGTCATGAAACCAANTTAAGATTGACATACGTTTACAGTGTTCGAACACATCTTAAGGAATCAGAAGAAAATTAATTAAAAAAAAAAAAAAAAAGCCTTATGCTGCCAAGTCCAGAGTGTTGTAAGAAATTGAACCACGGAACTGCTAATGAAGCAACTTTTAAATTCAATCTTGTCAACATTTGTTCCTTTGATCAATTAGCAGTCCCAAAGTCATGAAACCAAGCAAATAATTGGCAGGAACAGTGTTGGTTTTGTATCCTTTGAATGCAAAAGTGTTGCACTTTTATTTTCTATAACTAACAAAATATAAACAAATTCTGGCTGGACTAGAGACATTATTTACATCAGAAAGAAGGAAGAAAAAAAAAATCTAACCTGCATGCTCAAAAAATAATTCAAAAAAATGAAAACTAAAAACTAAAATTCCAGTGATTACTTATGGTTGTGTAGAAGTTTCCGTTGTTCCTGCTTTTCTCTCCTCGAGCAAAGGTGTTGTATTTGACCTTTCGGCAGTAGTGACTTGATGCTCACTATCTTCATTAAATCTATCAACGCTTTGCATAAACATACCTGGTATGGTACACAACGGTTAGAAAGAATTCATAACCAGTTGATCTTAAAATAGAAACTTTTCCAATTATGATATCTTTAAGAAGATGTATAATTATTGACAGTGATTTTTCTAAAGGGTAGATAAGATAAGCAAACATTAGAAAAAATTTATGCACCCATCAAAAGCATCAACAATTACAAGGTGCGGATGCTCGTAATTAACTTTTTCGCTTTTAGTTATTGCATGTTTCTTCATGGTTAGTATATAATCTCTGCACCTACTATTCCATCTGCTTATGCGTTAGGAACTTGAGTGGTTCTTCACAAGAAAATAACAGAAATTGCTAACATGGACTTACCTATAAACCATATCACAGCTGCCGGAAACAATATAGTTGTTAGAATAAGAGCAGTTTCCCTCCAGTTGTTGATACCATCCTGAGGAGGATATTTCCAAAATTAAGCCTTCGTAATATCACTTGGATATTTATATAAGACCATACAAGGAACTTAAAAATCTCTAAACTGTGAGAACTAACAGCCTATAACTTTTTATTAGAAGGCTTATTGCACTAACAGAAGCAAAAGACAATAATGAGAAGGAAACTGCAAGACCAATAAAGGAACCACCAAAAACTTAGAACAACTTGTTAATTGTTTTTGTTACTGCTATTTTCATAAGGTGCTTGAAGCAAACCTGAAGAACCCCCACAAGTGGTGATGAAGGTACATCTCCAAAGACGTGAATTGAAACAGTAGAGATAGCCATAGATAGAGGTCTCATACTTGGTTTAACACAATGGAGACATATATAATTCACAGGACCCTGAAAAGACACATAAAATATTTATTACAGAGCACTATAAATTCTTGCCTATAAATTTGCATTTTAAATCCAGAATATTGGTTTAATATAACAAAACAAGATTCTACAATATGCATGCATAACGGATATTCTAGGCTAACGCCGATATCTTATATAACCAAAATTTTAACTTTCTCTACATAAAGTTGAAAATACTAATTAAATAGAATTTAAAAGAAAAGCAAATAGGTTGATCAAAATTGTGACAAAAAACTTATACAAGAGATGCTTAGCTTAGGCCTAATACACACGCAAAAACACTCCAAAGATATCTGATCAAACATTCATGATTCTTGAGGTTATAGAGTTGCTAGAGATATCAGATTAGTTATTCCAGCAAAGATTTTAAAAAATAATAAAAAGAATAGAGACAAAGAAATAGCGATGGAAACAAAATCATTTTAGATTACTAAGAAAGGTACTTCAGAGAAGAGATGCATCAATATAAGAAACCTTAATTGAGGATTTTGCAGCTAGGCTTGTTAGAGAGGAAATAACTAGAAGTAAAAAAATAATGGCACTGAGCCACTTCATCCCACTGCATATTTTGCATCGATTGATTATTTCATGGAAATATGACCAAGTGTTACAGGAGAGTAACAGAAAATTAAACAATTATAGCTAGATCAAGTTTGGGATGATACCATAAAAAAACTATTTTCACTAGCATAAATAAAGTTTCTTAAAATCATTTTTCTAATTTTCAGTTTGTGGAGGCCATGGGAATTTCCCCAAAATCACTGCTTGAAGACTAAAATTGTATACTACAAGAGCACATAATCTCACTCATAAGATTAATGCATTAAAATTTTCTATATGATAAATGAGAAGCATGAAATGACTGCAGTAGAAAAATTAACTAGAGTATCTGGATAATGATGAGGTCTTTTAGCTCCGGAAAAGAAATACCTGAATGGCAAAGATTAATAGTTCACCAATGGTGAAAAGAGCAAGGAAACCATACATGCTCTTGAACAAGAAGGCACCAAAGCAGAATACTGCCCCAACAAATGTTGTTGCTGACAGAAGCTGTAAAAAAGGCCAAAAAAAATTTTAGTCCTATAAATTCCTAAACCATTGTAATGTAAATTGAATAAGTTAAGCCAGTTAAGTGTACCAAAGGACCCAAAGAATTTAAATAACATAAAAGTCCCGGAGGTTTCCTCAGCTATTTTATGTAGTTATATGGCTGAGACAAACAAAAATCATCGGAGACGTACTCAATTAGGCCTAACTTTTCAATTTTTTTTGGAACATTACTAATTTATTTGTTCTTTTGATACAGCGTGATTAATTTTGGAACAGCACCACTTAATGTATAAAAGATTTTATCTTTGTACAGCTCAATTTATTGAGCATTTTATCAGACAACTTCAATTACTTCAGATGAAGGATCAATGATGTTTTCTGAACCTGCAGATACCACTAGAAGTAGAAAACCTTTTGTACATGGTTTGTTTCACAAACCCTTCCCTAAAAAAACAATTTTTTCTTTTGGTTCTACTCTACTCCTCTATATGCAGTTAATATTAAGTCATTTTAGTTCAATCCGACTTCTAGCAGGGCTAAACTAGAAAAAGAACCAACTCTTTAAGAAAGCGATTAACTATACAAGGGGCTACATCAAAGATTGACCTTCTTTCACATATCTGAAAAGTCAGCTACTGCTGCCCCCCTAAGCACAGTATTATCAGCTGCATCCTACTAGAAAGGTTATTTTTGTACCTTGAGGAGATCAATCAAGTGTAAGATTTACAAGTTGCAATGGGAAAAAGGGCACAAATACAATTCTTACATAATTCAAAACCACAAATAGCATAAGGGGATTTTTGATTGACAATCAACATACCCTCCGGATCAGCTGGAAAATGAAACACTGGGGGTACATTAAATTACACAGTACTAAAGTGGGTTTGACATTTGAAACATCAAATGAAGAACTAGAAGTGTTTAATGGTAGTGAACAGCAGAATCAGATCTTGTAGTGGGAGGATATTCACTTGAGAGAAATGAAATGGAAACCAAAGATAATTAAAAATTGAGTAAAACAAGCATTTTAGTATGTTATTCCTGTATGCACAACAGCCCAAACTGGGCAGAATATAATACATTAAGAAACAAAAGAAAATCAGGAAAACAATTCTTTAAATGTTAGGGCATTTACCTTAAAAGCATTAGGGATTGTTGAAGTCATATAATCTAAAGCAAAACCTCCTGCTACTGTACCCAATATACCGCTCACAACTGTAATTCCTCCAAAGATTAAATCTGCATTGCTCTGCGAAAGAACCCTTATTTTAAACAATCTAACCATAATTTGGTGCTACTTTAGTTCATTCAAAATTATTATCTATATATGCCAAGATAATGTGAGATTACAACACAAGACAACTTTTATATTTTAGATAAAATGAAGCAAAAATTGTCACATCAGAGCAATGACTTACCATGTTATATATGTTATAACCAGCCTTAGGTCCCCAATAAGAGTATGCTCCTATGACAAAAGTGTAAAATATGTAACCTGAAAATAGCCATGACACTTTCAATAATTAATATATAGTGGTATAGTAGAGCATCATGACTACTGAAATAATTAACATTCCAGATATCCCATGTAAATTGTACAAGTAAAAGTTTCCCCTGAAACTTGCTAGTTTTAATTTGATGAAAACTCATTGAGCTGAAATGCAAAGAATACCAACATAGGTCAGGAGATGTGTAAAGCAGAGTGAAAAAGTACCTAGAACAGTCACGACATATACTTTATTAACCAAAAGAACTTTCATGTCTTTCATGAATCTTGGAAATTGTTCTAAACTAAAGATTCCATCTTTTGACCTGCAATAATAGTAGGTCCAGAATGAGTCATATTTTCAATCGACAATCTTCATATCAAATATTAGCAAATCTAAACTTCAGTAGAAGCTGTTCTATGATTTGGATAACACAACATGTAAAAGAGAACTTTAAAAAGAAAAATCATTAAAAAAGAAATTGAGTCAACCAACAATGTAATCATATCAAATCTATGCATGATATTATTTCTTCGTCTTTGTGTGTGTGTGTGTAAAAAATGACTTTCGTTTTTTCCTCTTCTCATGATCTCAAAGTTATGCCAACTTGACCCAAACCCTTCACCAGTTCAGACAAAGTCTAGGAGCATTTCCACTTGCTCTCTGTCCATA